>JAMFTS010000876.1:0-28544 GCA_028095005.1 Rhynchospora pubera
AAAGAAGGGTTTGTTCCAGTCCTAAACAATTTTTTTTTATTTTAGTTTTCTATATGCATGTGGTTTCTCACATCTTCCACAATCATTTTAATTTGCTGGTTTCATTTTTACATACGCCAAATTTGTGATTTTTTTTTTAGCTAAAATCTTGGTTGTGGTGGACATTGGTAAAGTATACATAGGAACTAGCTTGCATTTAAACTGTCTGAAGCTCTGAGATTTTGGTGGTTGTATACCTCATGTTAGCCAAAATATGTTATTGCTTTATTTTCGTAAACTGATTAACGATTGAAAGTTTTCTTTCTATTATTTTCATCAAAATTTAATTTCATATGCCATGTTGAGCTGTTAAGAATAATAGTTATTGGTTTACATTGCTCAGATAAAAACAAAAATTTTTTTTAACTTTTTCCTCAGTGGCAGTGAGATTGGGTTGCATCTCCCTCCGAAACATCTCTGCTAATCTTAACCTTTCAGCGCAATGTGATGGAAAGGGCTTTCAAACCGAGGGATTCTGATGGCAACCAATCTCTTGAGCAAGCACTACAAACAATGCATATCGGAGCCATATTGAGTTGAATGGTTAAATATTGATTGCATTTAATTTAAACAAAATTGTATTATATATCAACAATTTTATATTGACAAACTAAGAATAAGAAGGCCTACATAGGTTCGCCATTAATCGCGCGAAGCGCGATACTATAGCTTGTTAGCTCAAATTCTAAGTGCGGCATTACAATTTACAGGGATTCATTTATTGCTATGGACTATGGAGGATATAAGACCGCTCGCGCTCGATGATATTCATTTTCGATTTTTTTAGAATTTAGCTTGACTTTTTTTTAAGAATTATGCTTTACTCTTCATGACATTAATTTTTGCATTGGCGTAGTATATAAAAATACATATGGATTTAATTGTAATATAATATTGCTTAAAAATTGCATAATAATTGAATTTTGATGTCGATTGTCATATTTGTCATGACAAGTTGTTCGTCGTATCCTTTTCTTTTTGATACAAAAATGTCATATATTTTTTTTATTAATAAATAACAAATATGCGCCTCTTTAGTAATACATTTTTTAATTCAGTTACACAGAAGTTACACAGAAAAATAATGTCATATCTTGATCACAAAAGCAATTCAACAAAATGACTAAGAAACAAACATAAACATGAGAAGAAAAATACAAGTTAGCTAACAGTTTTAGAAAAAAAAATAAATCATCAGTGTCCCGTATTATTTTCTTTTAAAAAAAAAATTCCCCGACCCTTAGTCCTCAGGTAAACCATAACACACACATATATATATAGAGAGAGAGTAAATCTATTTTGAACCATGATGCATAGAGCGCTCCGTGCACCACGACCGTTTGATCAGTGATTTTACAAATTGACAAATCTAAATTAACCAATCCAATCTATATATTGAAATCTCATAGAAAACAAAATTTTACAATTTTTTTATTTTTTTTCGAATTTTTTAAAACTTGTCATTTTTTGCTTACAAATTAGTGCATTTATAGCTCAAAATGGCAAGCTTTAAAAATTTTGAAAAAATTAGTTACAAAATTCTAAAAATAGTAAAATTTTGTTTAATATGAGATTTCAATATATAGATTGGGTTGGTTAAATTAGATTTGACAATTTGTGAAACCACCAACCAAAACGGTCATGGTGCACGAAATCTTATATGAACCATAATTCACAATTTGTGTCATCTATGGCACATTAGCCATTCTCATATATAGGTGGGCTAAAGTGCCATAAATGGCAATGCCATAGATCTCTTTTTTTAGTCATTTTTTTAAGATTTGAAATTCAATCAGTCAATCCAAACCGTTCAAATTAATCATCATATTGAAATACCATTGGAGAAAAAAATTTACATTTTTTTTATTTTTTTTTGCTATCTATTTTGATATGTTCAAATTGGAGGGTCTGAAATACTCCAATTATAACATTTTTTTAAAATATCATAATAAATAGCAAAAAAATTCGAAAAAATGTAAAATTTGGTCTCCAAAGGTATTTTAATATGGTGAATAACTTGAATGCTTCGGATTGATCATTTGAATTTTGGATCTCGAAAAACGACTCTATGGCACGGGACCCTCTGTGCCATCTATGGCACATTAGCCATTCTCATATATATATATGAGAAAGTTTAATATGCACTATAGTGCATATGACGTTCTATGTACCACGAACTTTTTCGGAGATATTTTTGTAAATTGACAAATCTAATTTAACCAATCTAATCGACATATTGAAATCTCATAGAAAGCTAAATTTTACAATTTTTTAGATTTTATTACTATTTTTTTTTAAAACATGCCATTTTTTGAATGTTATACTATTTACAATATTCCAAAAATGACATGTTTTAAAAAATTCGAAAAAATAGTAATAAAATCTAAAAAATTGTAAAAATTGGTTTGTTAAGAGATTTCAATATGTAGACTACATTGATTAAATTAGATTTATCAATTTACAAAAATATCTTCGAAAAAGTCCGCGGTGCATAAAACGTTCTATGCACTATAGTACATATTAAACTTTCTCTATATATATTCCCAATTAGTTGCATTTGCACGGCAAAAACTACATTCTCTATATTTGAGAGCTAGTCCATGCTCAGAAGGGTCCCACGCATTTCTGGCATTTTAAGTTCTATAGGCACTTATGGTTATTTAGGCTATGCTCCATTATTAGGGTGTGTTTGGCAAATTTTGAATAAGTCTTATTCCGAATAAGACTTATTCAGGATAAAACCAAACGCATTTTGAATAAGTCTTATTTCGAATAAGGACTTATTCAACTCCCCATTTTAATACCATTATATGGTAAAATTAGATTCTTATTCGGAATAAGAAGAGAGAGGAGAGAGAATCCTTATTCAAAAGTTTTGCATCCAAACACACTCAAGTTTTGGAGGGGAGAGAAATTTGGTGAACTTTAGATTCTAACTTGTTCCGCAACTTAAAAAAGAAAGAGGAGTGAAAACAAAAGGAGTAAAAAGTTAAATCTTCTAAGGGTGCGTTTGAATTGTGTAAGAATAAAATTAAAATTAATTATTTGGAGTATAAAATATTATTATTAAACAATTGAGAATAAATTTTTTGAGATCTAAAATATTATATTTAAATTTAAAGAATGGTCTCAACAACTTCTTAATCCCCATTAACCCAAACAACTTAAAAATAAAATTTTAATTTGAATGAGGCGAGCATTTCGCCTATGGCCCTTCCCTCATGCCCGCTAGTTGGGTTCTAGAGCAAACCTTAAGACTCATAATTTGTCCAATCATCGTTCCAAAAAAAGTAAAAATTGACCAATAATTTTGGGCTGTGACCAGCCAGGCAGCCATGAGCCATATACATGTCCACATGCTGAGCAACACGATAAAATTCTCTGTTGTAATTCCTACGAATAATTATACAATTTTTTTTTATTTCGTATGATAAAATTAAGTCAGCGGCTGCGGCCAAATTTGAAAACTAATAACATTTAGTATATTTGAGAATCAACTCTTTGGTCTATAGCAAACAACAATGTACCTTAATTTTTTAAGTGAAAGGTCGCAGGTTCGAAATCCGACTCGAGGGTCTTTTATAGGTATTTAGTTTAAAAATAAGTTGATGACTTAGACCTCCAATTTATTTTAAAAGAAAAAAAAAACATTTGGTATATTTATCTACGTAGAACAAATCGTATGCTGGCAGTACGCCATATTTTTCTACTCTTTTATAATTTATAACATATGCTTTTTCTCTTGGTTTGACTCAGGAAACAAACTTTGTTAAAATGGCTCGTTAAAAGGGTAGTAGCTAGTTTTTATGATAGTGTCATCATTGTCATGGATGTGAGCATCCCACTTAGCACTTTGGATCTTCTCCGTGTTCTTTTTAACTACTAAAGGCACTTATGAGTTATGACGAACAGTTTGACTATAAAAGTTTTGACTTTGGACTAAGTCAATTAATTATGTGTCGCTTGGTCAAAGTTCTCTGTTTCATGGTTTTTTTGGTAAAAAAGTTATATAACCGTAACAAACGAATTTTTAATTTGAAAAACTGAAACAAATATGTTGCTTAGTTGCCATCCAAATGTAAATGAGTTGGATCAATTAAAATGTAATTGCTAAGAAAACTATAATCTGAACAAATTTTAAATCAAATAAAGTTTTCCACTAAGACATCAGGACATTTATCTCTTACACTTTCTCCATGACACAATACTGGGAGAAAAATAAAACATTGGTTTAATTAACAGAAATGTTATGTATCAATTCACAAAAAATTGTATGGTCACAAACAATACAATAAATGTTTTAAATCCTTAATTTGTAATAATTTACTAATGCCAAGCAGATAAATACATATTCTAATTGTCAATTAATGTGCATACAATCGTACCTTTTTCAATTTTAAAAAAAGAGCAACAATACATCGTTATCTAATTATTCAACTAAATACGAATTCAATGAATAACCTAAATCTTAACCCCCATTCTATCTCTCTCTCTCTCAGTCTCTGCTCTTGAGTATTATTTCAATTGGAGCTTTCACAACCTGTCCTCCGATTCAATTCGGCTTGCACAGTTTGCCACGAACGAAATGACTACATTGATTAGGTATCGACGACGTTGGATTGCCTCCTTTCGGCAAGGCTTCGAGAAGTAGGTCCCGCACGAGGTCCCACTTCTGCTCGCTTATAGGACGAGCCGTGCACGTGGCCCAGCTGCATGAGATTACTAAAACAACTAGAATTACTTGAAACAGAGAGAGGCCCTTCACCATCTTGACCTCCTCAGCTGGTGCAATGTCGCTGCTCTCTTTTTCACTTCTTTCAAGGTTTGGTTGATTTTTGCTAGCTTGCAGCAAATGTACCCATGTATAAAATTAAAAGTAAAACATATATATATATATATATATATATATATATATGGCCATATGGGAGGAATTCGGAGAATTCCACTCCGTTTACTCTTTGCCTCCGTTTGGATACGGAGAAAAGAAGTAGGAAGAAGGAAGAAGGAAGAAGGGAAGAAAAAAATTATAAACAATCCAACTCTTCATAAAATTACACACTTCTCAATACTTCTTCCCTTCTTCCCGCACCTATCCAAACAGAACCTTTGGTAGACCTTAGGCACCTACCTAGTCACCTAGTATTGCTTTTTACATGGAAATTTCCACATGTCAATGCATTTTATGAAATCCAAATCCTGTGGCGCGCGATCCAACGTGCAGCGCACCACAGGCCGTCCGATCAAATCTCAATGGATGAGGGAGTTCCGTGCATGTAACAGATTGTAAGGCCTGAAAAAATATAATCCGTCCAAATTTGATCGGACGGTCCGTGTGGCGCGCGACACAGCGCACAGGATTCGGATTGCATTTTATGTGTTAAGAGTGTTTTTCTATTTTTGTGTAAGGTCGCTTACTCGCTTTTACAGTGTTGTTGTCATTGTTAGAAACTTTGTGGGTAATTGTACTGAAGAACTAATGACTCAGTCAAACTAATATTCAGACAACAAAATTGAAAAATTATAATGATATCGAAGCATTTCGCAAAGAAAAACTGATATAGGCTCCGTTTGGATGGTTTCTTCCCGGAATAAGGAATAAGGAATAACCACTTTTTATCAATAAATTTATTTCTAACCATCCAAACTCTTCACAAAAGTTACACACTTCCCAATAAATTTATCCCTTCCCAATAAATTTCTTCCCTTCTTCCTTCTTCCTACCTTATTCTCAACGCATCCAAACGGAGCCATAGTGAAATCGCTTCATTCTAAAGTCTAAAGAACTCAATAAAACTAAGACAATCGGAAATGAGTAGATCATATGTTCATTTATTTAATGATTAAACCACGAAGGCAACATATATGTACACATTGGCTCCGTTTGGATAGGTGTGGGAAGAAGTATTGGAAAGTGTGTAATTTTGTGAAGAGTTTGGATTGTTTACAATTTTTTTTTCTTCTTCTTCCTTCTTTTTCTTCTTCTTCTTTCTTCCAACGATCCAAACGCACCCATTAAAATGGTACTTGCACTCAATCGACCCCTGCAATTAGCCAAAACTCGGTACTGTTTTCCAAAATTTTTCGGTATTTTCTTTCTTTTTATCGGATATATATTGACGTTTCGACCTTTTTTCTGGTTTTCTATATTATTGAATTTTTTCGGTATTCTAAAGGGTATTGAAAATATTATTTTTATTTTTTCAAATTATATGGGTAATTCTGTCATTAATACGTTTTTTTTTTTTTACATGGGCTCAAACTTACACCCTTCATTCGAATTCTAGTTAAATCACAGCCATTCATGATTCTGAATGCATGGTTGTGATTTAGGCAGATGTAAATAAAAGTATCCATTATAAATTTCCCCAAAGTATAAGGGCATCCCACATCAGTACATCACACTCTATAGTTGCCCACGGGCGAATTAAAAAAAAAAAAAAACACTCTATAGTTGGGAAATTAACCTGCATCCTTTTCAGCTTTCAAGTGGAAAAGAAATCTGAAAAGTTCTTTTCTTTTTTTGTACGTTTCAAAAAAGGTGTTTATAATTCGTACAAATTTGAATGTACTTGGATCGTCGAAGTTCGAACAATGATATATTTTTTTTAATACACATATATAGCCACACAGGAAGTACGAATATGCTATAATTTTTTAAAACAAGTATAGATACAAAAAGCAATATATTTAATTTCTCATTTTTTTTCTTCTTTGACCGGTAACCGTATATAGACGTAGACGGGCATGAGGGATCATTTATTAAAATGGGGACCTCAGCCTGTGAAATATTAGCTAGATGGATAAAATTATATAAGTCAAAGTTTGTACTGATGACCCATTTTAAAATATATATGGTCTCTTTAGAAATTTGAACTGATTTGACAGCCAGAAAAAATGAGAGTGAATCTCTGGAAAAAGGACGTGAGTACGAAGCAATTCCCCCACTACATCCACAGACACCAACACCAGTCTCGACGCTACTAACCTATATGTATACGTACATACGTTGTGCTTTTGAAATTTGATATCCATGCGCATGCCACTATGATGTGCATCCGTACTGACATTGTATTGAAAATCGCCAGAGACTGAACCTGTCAAGCTGCTGCTTACCAGTAGCGGTTCAACTTGTCCAATCCATTGAACGGATGGCAAAACTAAAGATGCAGCTTTCCAAACACTATTATATTAAATTGTTGTCGTCCAATTAGAAAAGTTAAGTTGTTGTCGTCTAATACTCTAATTAGAGAAGTTAAAATGTTGTCGTATAATTAGAAAAAGTTAAAGAGTACAAATTTCAATAAAAAAAAAACCACCCATATATTTAACAAAAAAGAACAATATATAATCTCAAGTAAATATGTTTTTCGTCTTTCAAATGTTATATATCAAACAACTAAGAAAAAGCAAGTCAAAGGATAAAAAAAAACGCCAACTATAAAACGACCTCGCCCCTTAAATTGATATAAACCAATAACCTTCAATAATTGATGAACTAGTATACGTTAGTAAAGAGAGCCAAATCATCAAAACCGTGTTTGAATTCAGTATTTGCTGGTCAACGAGGTTGCATTAGAGTAAGATGGTTAACAGGACTTTCAATTAATTAGTTACTTAATAAAACATTAATTGTTTCTTCAAAAATAAATTTACTTAAGATTCTTCGCTTCTTCGCTTTAATTGTTATTTTGTATTTTTTTAAATAATTTATGTATACGGCTTTGTTTATATATATTTGAGTACTTTAATTATAATAACAAGAGTTTGTGAATTGTTAATATGAAAAATATTGTTTCTCATATTTGATATTTCCAGAACCATTTCATTTTAATAAACGAATTCAGAAAAAGAATATTGTTATTTATTTGTCGTACCCTTTCTTAATTTTAAGCAAATGAGTTTATTAATACGAAACGCTGCAGGGAAGTAACATTCATTTTTGTTATTAATTTCAAATGCGGAATGGAGATGCTAGGACTGGTTGTGCTCCATAAGGGGGAATCGAGGCAAAGGGACGGAAGAGTAATGACGGTATCATGCTCCAAGGCTGTGTTTGGATGAGTGAGGGAATAAGAGAATAACTTCTTCTTACTCCCAAATTTATTTTAAACAATTCAAACTTTTCACAAAGTTACACTTCCCAATACTTCTTCTCTTATTCCTCTTATTCCCATACCATCCAAACGGAACCAATTTATGGTTGAATTGAGGGAAACGGAAGAGAACGAAAGGTCCCCAAAAGATGGTTTGGGAAGAAGGCGAGTAATCCTCAAAATTGGGTGTACCAGATGTCCTAAGAATTAAAAATCTGTGACAATAATACCCTTATAATTTTTAGTGGCTAACATCTTACTCCACTAGAATCTATACTCCTTCCCATTCTCTACTGAAAATTGAAAAGGGATTAAAATGTCATTCTCTACATGAAAAATGAGGTAACAACCATTAACTTCTACTCTTCTAGTATGATTTTTTGACATATGAAGCACGGTACAAGTACAACAAATCATCTTCGTTATTCTAAGTTTTCTTCATCTCCTTTCCTCTTCCATTCCTTTCTTAAGAATCCTGGAGCAAAGTCTAAGGACGAGTCCACAAATTACTACAAGTTCATTTATTCATTTTTTTTTTATTTTCTTGTACGTTAATTTAGTAGCCGATGTCAAACTTTCGGGGGAAAAACAATTCGAATTTGCTGTACCGCTACACATGCCGTAGCGCACGTACGAGCCATTGGATCTTGATCGGACGGTTTATTTTTTACGGTCCTATCAATCTAGGTTATATGTACGGAGCTCCCTTATTCATTAAATTTTGATCAAACCGCGGCATGTTTTGTTGGTCTCCTTCAAACTCGAAACCTTGCATGAGCCATTTTCTTTCTATCTTGACACTGCATTCGTAGAGGTCATTCAATTGGTAGGAGATTCCCGTGAGGTTTCAGCCTCGTTCAACGGTTTAAATGGAGAAAGACGGGCCGAGTTCAAAGAAGCTTCTCGCGGCTTAGTACTGTAGCTTGTAAACTTAGTACCGTGCTGGCTGTCTAGAACCTATAAATGTTTCTCTTTATTCGGTCTGCTACGAAAAGTAAGAAATGGTGTCGCGCGCCGCATGATTTCATTTCGGGAAAAAACACACACGCAGAGAAAAAAGATGCATGCTTTTGCATTTGCACATGTACCGTACATCAGGCATTTTCTACCGCATTGATGAATGGGTCCTACCCTGTGCTATACTGATACTCTGCTAGATATGACGTAGGAAAGATGTTCGAGCAGAATTTAAACGGCCAGCCTAGAAATGTTGACATGGTAGGTCTGGATTTAGGCATTGCTAGATTAAAGTTATTTTTTGAACGAGTCAGATAATATATCGTTTTTTATCGTAGGGCAGACTGATTAATGCTCAGGAGCTTTTTCAGTTTTTTTTTTTAATCTTATTGGATGGTTTCCTATTATTTTTTTTTATGGATAGTCAATTAGTCATGCAAGTCAAATGATTTAGGTACTCGGTCAGTTACCATTTCGGTGTGATTGAGGTTTCAATTGTTGGTCTTATACTCTTATCCATGAAAATCGAAGAATTCGTACTTCGTGGCATCTAATAAAAAAAGCTTGTTAGTTCATTTATCTGATAATTGACATCATTGCATTAAGTCATTAACTATTAATATGGCTTCAGCCCATCAAATATTTTATTTATTTTCATCAAACTGATTGATGTCGTATTCAGGTTTTAATTAATTTATTGGATACAATTTTTTGTATACTTTAAGACTCGGTAGCTAAAAAATGAACTCCAATTGGGAATTGGGAAAAAAAAAATGATGAACCGCTGTTTAATTTTTTTTTAATTTATTTGATCAAAATTTATACTTTAGAAATCTAATGGAACATTTTGAGGTAAAAAAAAAATTATAGTTGCGAATTCGGACTCCATAACTATTTTGGTTGGTGGTTTCACAAATTGTCAAATCTAATTTAACCAACCCAATCTATATATTGAAATCTTATATAAAACAAAATTTTATTTTTTAAAAGTTTTTTACTATTTTTTATGATTTTTTTTCCATTTACTATTTTTGGATACAAATTTGTAGTAAGAATTAATATCCAAAAATAGAAAGTACAAAAAATTTTAAAAACAGTAAAAAAAATGTAAAATTTTGATTTCGGTGTGATTTCAATATATAAATTAAATTAGTTAAATTAGATTGACGATTTGTGGAACCACTGACTGTTTTGGTGTGCACGAAATCTTATATGCACCATGGTTCACAATAAGTTTACTATATATAGAGAGAGAGAGAGAGAGAAAACTTATGGTGCTATCTGTGACACGTGCCACTCATTTTCTATCAACTCATTTTTCGAGATTCAAAATTCAAATGGTCAATCCAAATTATTCAAACTGATCATTTTATATTGAAATATCCTTGGAGACCAAATTTTATATTTTTTTCAATTTGTTTTGCTATTTATTATGATATTTGTCAAATTCGACAGTTTGAAATATAATGTTTTTTGAAAATATCAAAATCAATAGCAAACAAATTCGAAAAAACTGTAAAATTTGGTCTCCAAGAATATTTCAACATGATTATCAATTTGAACGGTTTGAATTGACCATTCACATTTTGGATCACAAAAAATGAGTTGATAGAAAATGGATGGTACGTGCCACCGGATGACACATTAGCCATTCTCATTTAAATATATTTGTGCGGTTCAATTTAAAAAAAAATAGCGATATAGATTTGTCTGAGTATATTCCGCAAATGCAAATGAAGACTTCCCCACCGTATACCGTATACCGTATACAATAATCTAATTTATTTAATTTATTCCAACTTCCTCAGTTAGATAGACATTGCTTATTCGGCGTAGTAAGCAGCAACCGAAAAGAACCTTCTCCTTTTCTTTTTTTTTCTTTCTTTCTTTCTTTTTGTTTAGTTACTTGTCTATTTTTCAAAGAATTAATCAACTAGTGCGAAAGCAAGTGAAGTATTCGTTAGTTTTCAAAAAAAAATTAATCAACTAGGTTATTGACCAGTCATACGGCGTCATGTGTCAGACTCCATACATTATACATACCTAGAAGGACGACGAAGATAATCAATGGTAGACTGGTAGTAGACTGAGAACCAATGTTTTTCCATCGACTTGGGAGGAATTAATCCTACATGTCAGAAAAATATTCGGATCAGTTATATTTCATTTTGGAACTTGTTTTCGTTCCCTTAGGAATATCCGGATCAGTTGTGAACTACTATTAAATTAGAAATAATAGTTGCAAGTATAAATTAAAAAAAAAGGGAAAAGCTACATGATAGATCTGTTGTGACGCGCAGACTTTTTTTTTTTCCCACGTTGGCAGCTCATCAACCCCCTTTACACTTTAAAATTTGATTACGCTGAATGTCTACATTCCATTTTTTTTAAATTTTAATGAGGGTTAGACGCGTAATTGCCGTCGGGCAAAACAGATCAACTACAATATTTTTACATATATATTTTTTCACAGTAACTCAGATATGATATCTATCTGTTTTTTTTCCAGTAGTTGAGTACTGGTTTTGTAATTAAACATTTCTTTTTATTTAATACAAATTTGTTGGCAATCGCCAACCTTTAAAAAAAAGATATCTATCTGTATTTTAAGATGTTTTTTAAGATGTTTTTTTTTTTGCAAAAATTAAAGCTGCCAGGGGACATGAATAGGGCTGTCGAACATGGTCAAAAACCACAGAAAATAACCTGTGCCGTTACCGTTCCATTTAAAAACGGTAAAAACCAACTATGACACTTACCGTTCCATTTATTAAACAAAACAGATTTCTGTTCCATCAATCGTTACACTTACCATTTTCTATTGAAGTAACCAATTTCAGTGTTTCATTTATAGATAACGGTATAAACAACCGTGCCACATACCGTTTCGTTAAGAATACGGTATAATTTCTGATGCCATTTATCTTTTCATTTCGGTTAAACGAAACGGCATAACGATAAATTGCGTACCGTTAACAGTCCTAGACATGAAATCCGACACTGTTATAGTTTATCTGTCACTCCGAAACTCACAGACTTTTATATAAACAATTTAATTTTAACGGGGTATAAAATTTATTAAGGCTAAAATATTAAATGCCGATCATTATTTGATTAAAAATAATAATAATGATGTATTTATAAACTTTGTCTAAACATAGATAAGATCCAGAAACAAAAAATAAAACATTAGGAAAAAAAAGGAGTCGTTTTTTTTCTTGGTACAAACTCTGGGTGTAGAACTGTAGATTGTATTATATTACATTTGTTTTTCATGCACTTAGATCTTGTCATACAGATATCAGCAAAAGTTGTTTTGAATTTCCTCAAGGTTTAGTTCGCCTTGCCTCTCTGTTCTTGAAAAAGGAAAAATAAAAAATACTTAAATTTCCAGCAGATGAAAGATTAGAAGTTCATAATAACAGAAATAAAACGAGGAGGAAAGAGTGCTATTTTGCTAATTGCTAATCAGGAATTATAAGTGTCATCGGCAAATATACCATCCAAGCCATCGCTAAATACTAAAGTGAACATATACAACAAATAAGGTGAACATATAAATGATCTAAATGAACACTTACAAACAAATAAGTGTTATCATCACTTGT
Source organism: Rhynchospora pubera (assembly GCA_028095005.1). Taxonomy (NCBI): domain Eukaryota; kingdom Viridiplantae; phylum Streptophyta; class Magnoliopsida; order Poales; family Cyperaceae; genus Rhynchospora; species Rhynchospora pubera. The sequence continues at coordinate 12,698 of JAMFTS010000876.1, forward strand.
TCATGCATATTCAACTTATTTTCATTAAACTTATTTGTTTGTATGTGTTCACTTAGGGTGTGTTTGGATGACTAAGGAATAGGGTATAAGAATAAGGATTTTCGATTTGCGTGCTTATCCAAATTCTCTATTCTTATACCATGGTTTTGTTAGTATAGGAATAAGGGCCCTTATTCCTTATTCTTGTGTTGTTTGGATTGCACAAGAATAAGAATAAGCACGTAAACCGAAAATCCTTATTCTTATACTCCATTCCTTAGTCATCCAAACACACCCTTAGATAATCTATATGTTCACTTTGTTTGTGTATATGTTCACTTTATATTTAGCAATGGTAGGGATGACAAAACTGCAGATGGCAGTAATCAGTTTCCATTGCTAATTGCTATTGGGTGTGTTTGGATAGGCCGGGAATAGGGAATAGGAATAAAAAATTTCGATTTGCGTGTTTATTCTTATTCTCGTGCAACCCAAACAACTCAAGAATAAGGAATAAGGGCCCTTATTCCTATACTAACAAAACCATGGTATAAGAATAATGAATAAGGATAAGCACGCAAATCAAAATTTTTTATTTCTATTCTCTATTCCCGGCTTATTCCGTTGCATCCAAACACACCCATTGAATATAGGGGCTGTTTGGATTCCAGGTGGAATTTGGGGAATTTCATTTTCTAGTATAAATTTATTATAAACAATCCAAACTCTTCACAAAGTTACACACTTCCCAATAAATTTATTCCTAGGAATTGCAACTTTTCCAAATTCCTCAAATTCCTAAGCGATCCAAACGGCCCCATAGATGCTATCATGGTATATGTAATTAGGTTGGGCCGATGACAGGCTGGGGAATCACATCCTATATCATGGTAGAGTGACAACTTTCGATCTAAACCGTTAGATCTAATCTCAACGGTTAAGGGAGCCCCGTGCATGTAACTGAGATTGATAGGTCCGAAAAATCTTAACCGTCGAGATTAGATCGAACGGCTCGGATCAAGAGTTGGCCCTCTACCAACCTCAAAAGGTTGGCAGAGGATACCCTGTCGGTGGCAGAGGATACCCTTCCGACAGGCTGGGGTCGGCTCTTTATAATTGCCACGTGTCGGGCGAGGATTTCAATCCGTTGAGCCTTATTCCAGTCCTGACAGGGTGCGAGAAATTGGCGAACCGCGGAGTCGAGTCGATTGCATCCCATCCCTAATTTGTCTCGCCGCCGATTCCGATCAAATTTCTCTCCAACCCCTCTACAGTCCCACCTTCCTCCTCCCGTGCCTCATGGCCAGGAAGAAACGAACTACGGCGACGAGATCTCATCTCCACGACGAAAGCCCTAGCCCTGACGCTAGCCCTAGCACTGACCCTAACCCTAACCTTGCCGGGGAGAGCAAGAGCCACCGCCGCCGGAAGGGAAAGAAGCAGAAAGGTCAGAGTAGCTGTTCTGAGATAGCACTCGAGGCCTCATCTGCAGAATGGGGCGGCGGAGGCCACAAACACCAAAACCAAACGCCAACCCAGGTCACTGATACAACCAGGCCGGGGTGTCTCGAGAATGAGCGACAGGATAATCGGAAGAGAAGGAAGAGCGGTCCTCTGCAAGACGATGCACCGGAAGGGAGTGGGAGTCCTCAAAAGACGTCCCTTGCAGACCCATGGCTTTGGTTTTTAAATAGGAAGTGTTTATGGTATTGGTTTTGGCAGAAATTTCAAACGAGGAGACAAAAGAGTAGTCAATTCATCTTGTTTAAGAGAGGAAACAGAACCACCAAAAAGTTCCAGACTGATAGCCATGGCTCCATCAGCAGGTTAGACATGTTGAAGAGGGATCCAGGTGTAAGTATCAGCTGTCCCCTGAGGGATCTCATAGCAGCTGAGAACAGGAGATTTAAGGTGAATATCTTTTTACCTTCTTTATTACTGAAATTTTGGATATTCACAATTGAAATGACCTCTGAGAAATTCCAGCTTGTTCAATGCCCTCTATTTTTGTTGATCTTTGGCTGCTGATAATAGAGATTAATTATGTAGATGTCCTATGCTGTCTCAGAATGAGATTGATAGTAATGAATACACCAAAAACAGATTGTCCTGGTTCGTCTGTTACACACCTTACAAGTACTCAATTTAAGCTGTTGTACATACGAACTAGCTCTTATTTGATGTTTCTGTAAGAAAGTGTTAACAACAGCTAAATAGTACCTTCACCCTAGTATGTAATTAAGCCGCTTGTCTGATTCGCAAGCTTGCATAATCCACCATTATAGTAAGCAGAAGGGCCTGTTTATTCTGCTTCCTTTTTTTTTTATATTTGAAGTTCTCTTTTTAAGGGTTTCCACAAATTTCATCATTTTTCTTATGATTTCAGCCCTCCCATCATATTTGCTTTAAGGATGATGAGCTTTTTTTTTATGTCTTTAGGGTTATCACAAAGCAGAATACATACAGCCATCATGGAGACCTCCAATTCCCGTAGAAGATAGCATTTGGATACCAAATCCTGTGGAGACAAATGGCGAAGGCAGGAAGAGACTCCTCCTGGGATGGAGTGATACATTGGTAAAGGTTTTTGACATAAAGGTGGACCTGCGTGGGAGGAAAAAGACATTTGGCAGTATCCATGGCAAGATCACAATGGACTGCACTGTCTACCGGATAGTCCTCTTTGATTGCGACAAGGAAAGTGCTATGATGGTAAAACAGAAGGTCAGTTTGGGATACACTGATAATATTTTGTAAACACCCCCCTTCTTCAACAAATCAAAAAATGATCTCTCAGCATTTTTTTTTTCCGGTTCTTGCAGAGTTCCTTGCCATTGGAGGGTTCAGATATAGCCCCTTTGGGTTATGATCCCATTTGTTTTATTGTTAGCCTGAAGATTGACGACGACGATCTTTGTGATGATATTCTAGTTTGGAATCCTAGTTATCATTGTACCGATGGGTGGTTGTGTGATACATTGAAGGGGAAAAGAGGTTCTGTGCATTTGACCTATGCCGTGGTGTCACAATCATGGCTTGCAAAGATAGATGTGAGGTTAATCACATCAACAAGAGAAAATGGTTCAAAGATTTATGGTAATATTGTTGTTTATATTAATAATATGAGCTACCTGAGTTACTACATATTTAGTAAGAGTAGAGATGACATCTTCATTGTCGAGCCTCTGCAACCCATCCCATTGTCCAGGTCTTTATTTGTATGTCCTCATGGCTCATCACTTGTGGTTAAGATTAATCTTTGGGATTCTGATGCAAACAAGCCCCTTGCTCGTGGCGCATTGCTTTTTCCAACCGATTATTATGGCGACTCAGTGGGGAAAGTGTCAGGTCAGCATGATATTGTTCAAGTAAAAGTTAATTGGGGTGGTTACATGGATCATTCAAAAACAAACAAAACCATTAAAGCCCTTTTGAAACCAAAGAAGCCCTTGTAACTCTTATTTAATTACTCTTTTATCTGCAATGAAACTAGTTATTTGTCCTCCTGTAATTTTGTTAGTAAAAATTGCTCTGCTAGTATGAGACGGACTGAGTGTAGGAAATAGTGTACAAACAGGGACTGGTTTGATCCCTGGATGATGTTAAACTTAGCAGATTTAATGTTAATAATTTTAATTTAGGTGATGCTTTGGAGATTTCTATTTCGTGCGGGTTTTTATAAAATTTGCATAGGCAGTCTGGAAGTGAATTAGTGAAATTGGCTTTATAATTTACATATTATTTCTCGTCAGTTTACAAAGGGCTGTGCTCTAGAATGAAATTTTGGAGGGGGAGATGGAGGGAGGGAGCGATTTTAGGTGAACTTTAGTCCTTACCTTCGCAATTTTAAAGAAAGTGGTGATTACGACAAGAGTAAAGATCTCACCTCCAATTAATTAATTTTAGTAACCAAAATTGAAGTGCAGAAGTTTATTGAACTCAGTTTTTTCCCGACCTTTCTTTATTTTCCCCTCTAAAAATTTTACTGGATCACACACTTGAGGTTACACCCGGATCAAATAGAAATTCATGTGGCATCTTAAAATGTATCTAAATCACGAGAAATATGCCGACAAATTTGCTTAGCTACATTGAACTGAAAAATACCACAGCTCATGGTGGATTAGATGTTAGGCTTGTTTTTGGAAGAGACACAGGTCTTCCCGAAACGAACAACCCCAATTTGACTATTACTTAGTTGATACATTTGAGCTGATCAGTGACATCTTTTGATATAAAAAAGTGTCAACATTGACGAACTTTATTGTATCAATCCATTTTTTTTTTTTTTTGATGAACGCCCATAGGCCAGACTTTCATTAAACTTAGAAAACAATACAACAAAAGTCATCCTCAACTAATTACATCTACCCTGGTGCTTTCTGCTAACCTAGAAAAAGCTGAAAATAAATAGACAGTAAAACAGCTACCCATACCAGTAAATATTACAATAAAAGAAAAGAACTACAAACTCTAGGGACCAAATTAAAAGCAAAAATCAGAAATTAGAACCACTAACATTCCGCACCAGGTTTAAAATCCTAAATAAAAGAAAGAATAAAATTATGGAGGGGCTTCCTGCACTCTCTGAAAGAAAATTTCATCCATGCTTACATCCATGCATCCTTGGTGCTGCAATTCCATTACTGGTTGCCCCCTGTAATTCATATTCCTCCTCCTTGCAATGTTTGCCAGTATATGTGCTCTATGTATAGCCTCCCTCTTTGCATGATGTAAGGTTGCATTATGATTTTGCCCATACAGCTTAGTGATGATTTGATTAAGTACTCCTGTTGCTTTCCAAGATGGTATGTCCACGCTCTCCCATTGGTTAACTGCATCCACTAAGTTACTGCAATCTGAAAAAAACTGTACCCTGGTATCTGTTGCTATCGCTATATGCTCATAAACATGTTTAATTGCCTCCATAAGTACCATTGCCTCTGCAAGAAAAACATCTTGAGAGTTTAAAGTGTGCAATCCGATTGAGTGCAAAATTCCCTTTTCATACACAATATAAGCTCCACCTGCCTCTCCTGCGTTACTCCACGATGCATCCATGATTACCTGCCATCCATCCCTGCAAACCTCATATTTATCTATTATTTCACCATGACTTCCAACCATAGTGGTTCTGCTTGCACATAACTCAGGTCTGAGAGACGCATTAATTTTTTTTAGCACCTCTTGCGGCTTAAAGATGCAATGCTCAATAACAGCCTTATTCCTTTCCTTCCAAATTTCCCAGAGTGTATTTGCAAACACTTTGATGCCATCTCCATCCAAATTTCTCAAAATCTGTTGCACTGTTGCTTCTATATTCATAGACAAGTCATGTACCCTCAACCCAATTGTGCTACCAAACCAAACCTGCCTTGAAGTTTGACAGAAAAACAAACAATGCATCTCATACTCGTCTTCTTCATGGCACCTTTGACACCTAGGAGAGAAGTTGGGCAGTCTGACATGCATGTTCACTGCCATTGGCAACCCTCTGTTAAGCAATCTCCACAAAAATATTTTAATCCTTGGTGCTACATTTTTCCATTTGGACATTGAAGGCCACATTGACATATGTGTCATTGTTAACCCATCATGGGTGTTGGTGATGAGCTTGTATCCTTCCTTGACAGAATACTTACCATCCTTTGTCTGTTTCCATACTAACCTATCCCTTTGTATATCATTTGGATCAGGTTTGTTGTCACCCGCAACAATTTGCTGAATTTGGCTTGGCTGAAATAACCTTTCTAGTTCCTGCACATTCCACTGTGTCGTCCGCTCATCTACCAGATCGCACACTCTTCTTAGTCTATCACTCCTAGTTGCCTCTTCTCTAACATCCCAATTTTCAAACCACGGTTGCGAAAGCGCATTCACTGTCTTGCCATTTGTCACATTCCAAAACACTTGTCCCATGAAACGATTTTTCATTTTCATAACCTGACCCCACATTTTACTACAACCTGCTACATTCCTTGCTCTCCAGTATCCCACATTTGGATAGTACTTTGCCTTGCACAACTTGACCCACGGTTTGTTCTCATCCGACATGAGGGCCCACACCACCTTCAAAAACAGTGCTTCTACAAAGCTCTGAAGATCTTTAACACGCAACCCTCCGAGTTCAACCGGCTTGCACACTTTCGACCAGGCTATGAACGAGAGATATCGTGTCTGACCCGTTTTTCCCCAAAAAAACTTAGCTATCAAACTGTTCATTTCTTTAATTACTTTCTTTGGCAACAATTCCATAGTCATGAAATATACTGGCATGGATGTTAGGACAGATTTGATCAATACTAGTCTACCGGCATGAGATAACATATTGGATTTCCATCCCGACAACTTTGCTTTCAATTTTTCCAGTAGCATAATTCCATTCTTCTTCACTTCTCCTCGTGTCCCAACCATGACACCTAAATACCTCTCATCCGTTTCCACCCTTTGTGCTCTCCATGTATTTTGTACTCTCTGCATAACTGATTCATCACAACTTTTTGAGAACCAAATCCCTGACTTGTTTGGGTTGACATGTAAACCTGAAACCCGGCCGAAATTGTGCATCATATCAGCAAGGAACTGCACTTCAACCTGTTCTGTGTCCCCCATCAGCACCAAATCATCGGCATAAATTGCATGTGTGATAGCCGGACTTGTGTGAGCCACCTTTACCCCTCTCACAATGCCTTCTTTTTGCACTTTTTGAAATAACCTAGAGAGGATCTCCATAGTTATGATGAACGCATAAGGTGACATCGGGCATCCTTGGCATAGTCCCTGCGAAGGCTTGATAAACCTGTCTCCTTTACCATTAATATTAATTGTAACCTGCGCTCTTTTGTAAGAAGAGATTAAAATTTTTGTGATCTTCTCTGGGACATTTATATGTTGCAAGGCTCTGCTTAAAAATTCCCAATCAATCTTATCAAACGCCTTGTTCACATCCGCTTTTAGTAAAAACGCCTTGTGCTTAAAACTAGTGAGAGAGAAGGAGTGGAGAATTTCTTTCACTAGAATTATATTTTCTGTTATATTTCTGCCTCTAACAAAAGTGTTTTGCTCCAGTGAGATCACCTCTTTAAGGAACGGCCTCAGTCTATTAGCAATGAGCTTCATTACTAATCTATACACAACGTTACCCACACTGATCGGTCTGTATTCACTTGGTGTCACCGGCTCCGCCGACTAAGGAATCAAGGTTACATGGCACTTTAACCATTCCTGGGGTACTTCTTCTGTTTGGAAAATTAATTTTATTTGGGCCACCAAAACTTCTCCTATGATATGCCAATTTTTTTGCAGGAATCTTGCTGTCACGCCATCAGGCCCTGGGCTCTTATCCGGTCCCATAGAAAATAAAGTTCTCTTAATCTCATGTAAATCAGGCACTGCAATTATCTTGTTATGGGATGTTTGGGGTATTTTTTTAACTGGGCCTTGCTCTAATTCCATAAACATTTGATCTCTCCAAACATTGACCTGAGTCGTCTTCTGTTGATTACTCATGGCTTCTGTTGATGGGCAATACAAATCCTTAAAGTATGCCAAGAACTTCTCTCTTATACACTTCTCATCCCCTGTTAACTGTCCATCTTCCTTTTTAACCATAGTGATCAAATTATGCCTCCTACGGTTGGTTGCAACAGTATGAAAAAATTTAGTATTTCGGTCCCCCTCCTCATGCCACTGCAAGCGTGACCTTTGCCTCCAATATTCATTGTGTTGTTCTTCAGCCACTTCATAATCTCCCAATAAACGTTCCTCTAAAGAATGGTCCCTTGTTGCTGGGTGTTGGTTCTGCACATGAAGTAATTGTTTAGCAATAACTTCCATTTTCTCCCAATTAACTGCTCTCTCAGGTGGTTTTTTTATCCTCAAAAGAATAGGACAATGATCGCTATGTATCATAGGTAGGTGATTTACATAGGCATTTGGATACATTTGCAACCAATCGGGCGTGACAAGTACCCGGTCTAACCTTTGGTATATAGCATTGGCAACATTTCTTTTATTACTCCATGTATATGCCGGTCCCTTAAAACCAACATCTACCAGACCCGACTCAAAAATGAAGTTTTGGAATTCAATGGTATTCGGTTTGACTCTCCTACTACCTCCATACTTCTCTCTACTTGAGAAAATCTCATTAAAATCCCCCATTAAACAAACCCGGCCATGCAACAACACTAGTTGAGTTAGTGTAGCCCAAAGATGATTATTTGCCTGGTGCTTCGAGTCTCCATAAACCCCAATCACAACCCATGAAGGTTTATCTTTCACTGTTAACCTTGCACAGATATATCTAGAGGAGGAATTTAAAACTTGTACTTGCAAAGAGTTATCCCATGCCATGCAAAGGCCTCCTGCAGTCCCTCTTGCCGGCACTACATAGTAGCTATATTCGGGTATACCTCGCATAAGCCTGGCCATCCGCCGATAAGATGATTTAGTTTCTGACAAAAAGAACACATCCGATCTTGTTGCCCGCACCGTGTCCTTGAGGAAATTTTTCTTACGCGATCCCCCAAAACCGCGACAATTCCATGAGAGACAATTCATGGAAACCTGGAAGGCAAGTTTGGGTTCGCCTCCTTGGCCCGCTTGAAGTTTAAACGCCTGTCACCACTTTCTTCATCATCTCCTATCTCTTGTTGCTGGCCCAATGTGATCATTCTGCTCTCCATTTGGTTTAGATCAATGGGCCTTTTTGTCCTCTTTCTTCACTAGTACTCGCTGCACTTTTGACGGTTTCACTTGCTCTGTTAGTTTCATGAGCACTCCCCATATTGCCTACTTGTGACACAACCTCTCCTCTTGGAACATAGGACCTATCTGTCAACCATTTGCCCACCACCACATCAGGGATCGGTTTATCTCCCAACTTGTCTCTGTGTGTACCCGCATTTTGCATGATTTTCAATTTATGCTTCGCCGGACACACTGCATGCTCGTGGCCCAAACGTGCGCAAAACATACACACATTTGCTATATTGTCAAACACCACGTATGCCCATTTTGTGCCAAGCCGTGGAGGCTCTACAAGTATCTTCGTTGTTAAGGGTTCCTTCATGTCTACTTTGACTCTTTGTTTGTAAACTCTCCTACCCCCATAGAAGAAACTTTTTATTTCAGTGATCGGTTTCCCTATTTTGCGCATAACCCTATCTAGTCCTTTTCTATCCAAGGACTCTGGTGGGATACCATGTACCTCCACCCAGCACTCAAATTCATCAATAATTGGTTGTTCAAGGTCAATCATACCCATAGCAGGTCGGGTAACTACCAGGTCTTTATTACAAAACCAAGTATTTCTAGCCATTACCTTCAACATTTCGTCTTGCTCCTTGAATTCAACCAGAAAATAATTAGCGCCTATTCCCTCAACAACTGTTTCTGGATGTACCGGCCACGCCTTACGTATTGCCGTGGAGAAGGTAGCTTCAAACACAATCTTACTAGCCATGACCCGCATCAGCAGGCACTTCTCCCACTCCCATTTTTTTACTTCATTCTGTGTAATGGTTACCTTGTTATTACTATCCTCATCATAGGAGCTCAGAGCAGCGAACTGTGCAATCAATTCTTCATCAGAGGCACTCATTTTTGGTGGTTTGTAAGGAGGTGGTGGTTTGCTTTGTGTGGTGTCTTGAGTTATTGTATGTGGGGCTGGGCCAAGGATTGAGGGTTTTGGAGACGAGAAAGGTTGGTCAAAGAGAACGTGAGTTGTTTTACTGCTTAGTATTGTTGGGGTTGGCTGAGAGATACCAGCATGTTTAGTTACAGGTTTAGTTACAGGCATTGATGAAGGTTTATAACCTAGGAATCAAATAAATTTGTAACCTATAGCTAACCTCACTAATCGTTCAATGAATATAGCTTTAGGGTCGAACCCAAGGGACGGATCTATGAATACTGGACTTGTCTTTTCTTAAAATCTAGATGAAAATATTTTATGGGATTTTGAGTAATTAAATTGTGCTTAAATTGTAAATGTTTTTGGTTATTTTTGGACTTGGAATAAAATGTTCAAACAAACTAAAGTAAAATATTAAGGTAAAGTCTTTTGGGGTCTTAACAGAATTTAAGGCGCCTTAGGAGTTGGATTTCATCTATGTTTGGCTGTTAAATTAGAAACTCAAAACACTTTCGCATTTTAATTTCTCAATTTAACTACAGTTAACCCTCTGGTCAACTCGAACACAAATCTGTTCGATTCGAACAGTGCTCTGTTCAGTTCGACCAGATCTCTGTTCGGTTCGACCAGAGGGCAAAGGTGCGTTGGGTTTGTCTACTATGTTTACTAATGTTTTGAGATAGGTTTAATTGAACGAACCTAGCTAACCTAAACCTCAGCCTTCGCTTGTTGGAACAGGTTCTGGTTTGTTCACAATCTAACCTATTTAACTTAATTGGTTCACAACTTTTGGTATAGAATTCAATTCGTTAAACCAGTCTATCAGAGTTCTTAGGAGTATTTAGAAGTCTTTTGTACTAATCTAAAAGTCGCACTTTTGATGCAAACTAATCTCCCCTTTCGGTTCTAGGATTTACTCCAAATACTTAAATCAATTTAGACTTGCTATTCCTAACTTAGACTTACTAGATGCAGCTGTTCAACTAGAAGGTAATTAGAGAACTCAACAAGTAATTAACTCAAGCAACTAATTAATTCATAATAAACTAGGTCTCAAAACATAGCAATTCATAGCATATCAAACTAACTTCATCCAAACATAGAGTTACTCTCCTAATCCTAAGGCTATAAGAAGGTCTAGCCTAACATAGTATCAAAGCAAGCAACAAGAGATAAACAACAGTAAAGATACAAGCCCATCGAATCACAAGATAAAAACATAAAGAAATAAAACCAAATACTCCTTATGCTTTTGATCACGATCTTCAAGGCGATGGAGTGATGCTAGATGGAGATATCACGTGAAACACTGCTGCCGTCGTCACAAGGATGATGATTCCCAAGGAGAAGAGAGAAATTGACCCTTAGAAAAGTGGATGATGGTGTTCAGAAGCGAATCCCCTTTTCTTCAGGCCTCCAGGGTATATATAGATATTCCAGGACGCAAGGATGGAAGGCTAGGGCACCAGGGCGCAAGAAATTGCCATAACAATCAATTTCCATACAAGAAATGCTACCATAAGTGATATGGCGGCAACCTGGTCGGATCGAACAGGTGGGCAGTCGAACCGAACAGGAGAGAGAGAAAGCAGCCACGCAAGCATGCCACTGTGAGGTCCAGTCAGATCGAACAGCCAGGCAGTCGGATCGAACAGGAGAGAGAGATGTTGCCTGATAGCCATGAGTCTAAGTCGATTCGAACAGGAATCTGTTTGGGTCGACCAGAGAGAGAATAAAGCATCCAATGCTAGGAATGAGTCATCTAGCGTGCGTAATACGTCGGAAATCCATCTATACGCTCCAAAGTCATCAGAAATCATCAAAAACCTGTACATAGAAGAGAAGAAACGACGGCAGAACCAAATCCTGGAAAAACATAGCAATTTATCAAATAATTTATTGGTTTGAGTCTATTTTAAGTGCTAAGTACGGTCCAAATAACAATAAATATTGACTACTTCAAATCCCCCCAAACTTAAACTTTGCTTGTCCTCAAGCATCGCCCTAAGCTTAGATTCTTAGACTATACTTAAATCTAAATCAAGTCATATCTCAAACCAAGAAATCAACATAAAAATCAATTGCTTGTGCCTAAAATTTTCTCACACTTTCAACAAATGAGTCAAACAATAATTTTAAAAATAAACCAAGTCAAGTGTTCATAACTTAATCAGTACAAATCTTGGGCCTAAGTGAAATCTTTTCCAAAGTTAAGAACTCTAGCCCCACTTTGATATTTCAAAAGCAATCTCAATTTCAATCACCCGTTCCTTTTCATATTTCTCAAAAATTTGTAAAGGCCTTTATCAACTTCAGAAATTCTATAATGAACTTTTCTTAAAACAATTTCAATTTTTCACCAATTTTTTTTTTTTTTTTTTTTGTGTGTGTGTGCAAGTCGAGCAGTGGGGCTTTACACCCTAGAGGATAATGCGGTATCATTGGCCTTAAGTTTGCTACTAGCACATGTCGCGCTAGGGAGGTTGGACGAGTGTTGCTCGACTATGGCCACGGTACACTTGGGCCATAATACTCAACAACTCCTTTACCAATGCTTTCGCACCGGGTCCGGTAGAAATTAATTACAAGCTCCCCAATTATACCTCGAAACTTTGAGTTATAATTCCTGACAGCTTGTAATTAACCCAATACCCTCCAATTTGTGGTTAAGTTATTGGAGAAGGCCTCAGTGCGTCCTCGTTTTCACCGCTATTTAAATTAACTTCCCTTTTATTGTTGCTCGTTGGTGATTCGAGCGATTAAAAAAAAAAAACAATTTCAACAAGACAAAGTTCATCTTTTAATTTCCAAAGTCGATAAATTTCTTTCAAAAGTTTGTCAAATACAAATCAGTTCACTCGGCAAAAACTTGTGAGAATTGACTAAGTTTAAAATAACAATTCTAAGCATCCATCATCAAATTCAAATCTCAAAGAAAATACTTCTGTTTGGGTCCATTGGTGCAAGATCGAGTATGATATCAAAACATTCTAGGGTCATTTGAGAAAATATTTGTTTGACTCAAAAACAAGTTCAAGCAGTGTGAGAGTTATCATTTAAAATCCAAATCGAGAGAATAGGCAGAACCAACTTATTTCAAAGCCAAAATCATACTAAATTGTGCAAAATTTAAGTTCTGGTCGAGTCGACCAAAGCTATGTTCGAACCGAACAAAGAGAGTAGAACAGTACAAGTTTTTATGAACTGGTCGGATCGACCAGGTATCCGTTCGAACCGACCAGAGAAGACAATTATACATAAATTCCAAATGAGAGATGTTCGATTCGACCAGTGCTTGTTCGACTTGACCAGAGAAGAGAAAAATTCGAGAAAAATTGCCCATTTTCACAGAAAAACACCCTTTTCATCCCACAAATCGATTTATCTCCTATATGCCCTCCCCCAAACTTATCAAATGCTTGTCCCAAGCATACTTTCACACAGAAATAGCAAATAGGAGAGAAATTGATGGTTACCTTTTAGTAGGGAGGAGGGAGGCTCCGAGAGGAAGATCCTTGGTTGAAACCACCATCATAGCTTGGGAAAACGCCAAAGAAATCGCCTTGCTGCTCCTGCTGCTGCTGCTCCCCTCCTTGGTTGCCCAGAGATGGATAGTAGCTTGGATCGGAATTTGCAGGGCGCCATTGTTATCAAAAGGTGGTGGCATGGGCTGCTGTGGCGGCTCTAGGACTTGTCCGCCAAGATATGGGTAAAACCCATAGTCGGAGTGAGCGGAGAAGGTTTGCCGTGGAGAAGAAGGAAGCAGTGATGCTTGACTATGAACCGATTGGGCTCCCGGGCTCATGATTGGATCTTCATCATCACGTGGCCAATACCCTCGTTGCAAATAGAAGCGACTCTCAAATGCCATGTCATAGGCCATGCTAACCTTCCTATTCAAACGATCAAGCTTCTTGGTGCAATCAGCCATGCCCTTGCGCATCTCATCCCTTGTGTCCAAGTGAAGTTGAGTGAGGTTGTCCACCATTTGGATGAGATTGTTGGCCCATTGTGGTTGTGGCTCACTCCCTTGAGGAAAGGGTACATGTGGTGGCGAGTTAGGCCTTGTTGATGGCCCCGCTTCATCGGTTTCCATGGGGATGATTCTAGGGATTGGGTGTTGCAATTCCTCCGCTGTCCTAGGAGTCACATAATCATGAGGAATTAGCCAAGAGAGAGAGTTAGAGAGATCTACCCGGTGAGGATATGGAAGAAAGAAGTTGCTCCCCTTGTCACGCACCCACAAATATCGCTCGGATACGTCCCGGCTCTCGCGGAAAATTTGCAAGAAACGAGCGGCTCGGAACCTATCATCATCATAGACCATGTAGCCGGTGCAAAAGGTTTGCTCGGGTAAAGGTAGGCCCATGCGCTTGGCTAGGATTGTAACAAAGGAACCCATAGTGATTTTGCCCCTAGCGTTTTCCATATCCCTTTGATAAATCCAATGTTTCACCATTAACTTGATCCAATCCAATTTAGGGGGTTCGGGTTGAAGTACGTGCCATAGGATGCCAATCTCCTTGTCATTGGTGATATTCACCGTCTCCCCTCGTGCAAAAATTGTAGAGGCAATGGCACGAAGAACGATTCGAAGGGTAGGGTGCTGCACATGCCGAGATTGAAGCCTACCCCCAGTTGTGCCTGTGAGCCTTTCCCATACTTGCCTCCCGAAGACTTCATCATTAGGGTCCCTTGTCCAAGTAGTCTCCTCCACCTCCCCTCTTTCTAACTTAAAAACCACGGACAAGTCATCAAGCCATGCCTTATGAGTGTTATTCCCAAGCCGGAACCAAATGTAATCCCGGCCATCTTGTTCCATGAGTCGAAGAGAAGAGAGAAACTCTTGGGTGTAGACTTGGTATGCCTTCTCTCGGAATTCCCAAAAGGCGGGGGTAATACCGGCATTGCTCGTGATCTCCAAAAATTGCTCCGCTACCCCAAAGGTTTCTAGTGTCTCCATATCCATGAACCTTGTGTGCTCAAAGACTCTATCCCTCATCCTTAGATAGTTCTCAAACATATAGTTCCCAAGGCATTTCAAAGTTGGCATCCCTTTCAAACGGTGCTGCCGCGGGGGTTACGGACCAAGTCCGGATCCATCTCAGGCCCAATAGGGTGCTGCTTGGGGTTGAGAAGAAGAAGCAGCGGCTGCTAGGCGTGCACTGGCACGGGTTCTTGGTTTGGGCGCCATGGGTAAGGGATAAGAGGTGAGGTGTATTGCAGGGTTCGGGTGCTCTGGTCGAACCGAATAAAGGGCTGTTCGAACCGAACAGAGTGGTTTGACAGAGGTTTTGGCAAGGCTGGTGTTCTGGTCGGACCGACCAAGTAACTGTTCGATCTGACCAGAGGAGAGAAAAGGCAGGTTCTGACAAGTACTGGCACGGGTCGACCCGTTTCACTGGTACACCTCAAAATTCGCTGGTACAAAACTTACAAAACCCTCAAACAAACCAATACAAAGGACAATTGAACAAAAGAGAAGGGAATAGAAGTAACTGGACCTTTGCAAACCTCAATTTCACAAACTAGCGGTGGTTTGAAAATGGGGCAGCGGCAATAGGGGGTTCCCGGCACTCCTTGGGTCTTTGTGTTGCAAGAGAAATGTACTAGGAGTGCTTAAGAAGAGAGAAGATGGCAAGGGAGACCTTACTTATGCCAAACGATGTCGGGTCGAAGCCGTGGTGAAGTCTATCGATCAAACTTCAATATGAGGCCTCCAATCACACCCTAGAACATAGGCGAGACCCCCAGAGTGCTTCCAGTTAAGAGGGAGTGTGAGAAAATTGAGATCCCCCGAAACCTCGCTAAACGTGCCTCGAAAAACCCGTCGTAAAGGATCCTCAATAGCAAAAACCAAGGCCAGTAGTGAAAAGAGAGTAGAGAGGAGAGCAATTTGGGCTTTAGATCTCTGAAAATGGTGGAGAATTGAGGAAGTTGAGATTTTGGGAGGGTGGTGCGGTTTGGAGAAGAAGGGAACGAGAGGGGAGAGAGGAAAGATGGTCGAGTGGGGAGAGGGAGGAAGAGAGGGGACGGTTTTGATTTTTAATGGGTTTAACGGGTTTGGATCGGGTTTTAGCGGGTAGCGGGTCTAATGTAACGGCTAATTGCGCCTCTTGGGCGTCTCCCACGCGCATGAATGGAGGCGTCCCTTCAGGCAATGATAAAGGCGCCCCTGCAGAAAATGGAGGCGTCCATTGGAGCATAATGGGCCCTGCATAAACAAAACCA
>JAMFTS010005191.1:0-28544 GCA_028095005.1 Rhynchospora pubera
AGCAGGGTTTTACTGGCCTTCCTTGAAGAAAGATGTCGAGACATATGTTCGCAGATGTGAAAAATGCCAATTTCACGCCCGCATACCAAGACAACCACCTCATCCGATGCAATACATCTCCAGTTCATGGCCGTTCGATGTGTGGGGGTTAGATTTGTTGGGGCTTTTTCCTCAAGGACAAGGAAATGTTAAATTCCTAGTGGTGGCAGTGGAATATTTCACCAAATGGATCGAAGCAAAACCCTTGGCAACCATCACGTCCCAAAAAATAGTGGACTTCGCGAGACACCAGATCGTGTATAGATATGGGATCCCACATACCTTCATCTCCGACAATGGTACACAGTTCACTGGTGCTCCATTCCAGGATTTTTGCAAAGGACTAGGCATCCGATCGTGCACCTCCTCGGTCTGTCATCCCCAATCTAATGGTTTAGCTGAGGTTTCCAACCGAACTATATTGGAAGGACTGAAGAGAAAAATTGAAGGCAGCAAAAAATACGTGGCCTGAGTATCTCGATGAAATCTTATGGGCCTACCGTACCACACCTCGCTCTTCCACAGGCCGTTCACCTTTTTCCATGATTTATGGAATGGAGGCTGTTACACCTATGGAAGCAGTACACCCCACTTTGAGAACGAAGTCATATACTTGGGAGAAGAATGGAACTCGAAGGGAAGAAGATTTGGAGACCATTTACGAGTTGAGGGAGGAAGCTCGAGTGAAGATGGAAGAGTATCAGAGAAGAATGCGAAGGGGTTTCGATAGGAAAGTCGCTCCCAAACATTTCCAACCAGGTGATTGGGTGCTTAGGAAGATCGAAGCCACAGGTAAACAAGTGGGGAAACTTGATCCCGCATGGGAAGGCCCATTCGAGATCATCAAGTCTATTGAAGGCAGGGCTTACCATCTCAGGGATATGAGAGGCAAGCGCATTCCAAATGCTTGGAACGCTGCCCATCTCAGAAAGTTTTACACTTAGGAAGGATAAAAGTCGACCAATATCGTAGCCGGTCTCTTCGTGTCCGAGTTGTTTTCTACGTTTTCGTTTCTTATGATTGTTAGGGATAAAAAATAGGAACCAGACCAATATCGTAGTCGGTCTATTCATATCCGAGTTGTTTGTTTTCGTTTTTTTTGTTATGGATAAAAACAACCAGACCAGTATCGTAGTCAGGTCTTTTTTATTCTTAGATGGGGTATTGAAGGCCCTTGTATCTTAACATAATGTTGGTTTATAAATGAAGACAGTTTGTTTTCTATTGGATTCTCGCGAGCTTCTAATAACAAAAAAAAAAAAAAGTCGTGACCCTCCTCGAGAAAATTCTCGGAGTAAGCGCATAAAAAAAAAAAAGTCGTGACCCTCCTCGAGAGAATTCTCGGAGTAAGCGCATAAAAAAAAAAAAAAAAGTCGTGACCCTCCTCGAGAGAATTCTCGGAGTAAGCGCATAAAAAAAAAAAAAGTCGTGACCCTCCTCGAGAGAATTCTCGGAGTAAGCGCATAAAAAAAAAAAGTTGTGACCCTCCTCGAGAGAATTCTCGGAGTAAGCGCATAAAAAATAATAATAATAATAATAAAGTCGTGACCCTCCTCGAGAGAATTCTCGGAGTAAGCGCATGAAAAAATAAAGTCGTGACCCTCCTCGAGAGAATTCTCGGAGTAAGCGCATGAAAAAAAAAAAAAAAAAAATCGTGACCCTCCTCGAGAGAATTCTCGGAGTAAGCGCATAAAAAAAAGTCGTGACCCTCCTCGAGAGAATTCTCGGAGTAAGCGCATAAAAAAAATAATAATAATAAAGTCGTGACCCTCCTCGAGAGAATTCTCGGAGTAAGCGCATGAAAAAATAAAGTCGTGACCCTCCTCGAGAGAATTCTCGGAGTAAGCGCATGAAAAAATAAAGTCGTGACCCTCCTCGAGAGAATTCTCGGAGTAAGCGCATGAAAAAAATAAAGTCGTGACCCTTCTCGAGAGAATTCTCGGAGTAAGCGCATGAAAAAATAAAGTCGTGACCCTCCTCGAGAGAATTCTCGGAGTAAGCGCATGAAAAAATAAAGTCGTGACCCTTCTCGAGAGAATTCTCGGAGTAAGCGCATGAAAAAATAAAGTCGTGACCCTCCTCGAGAGAATTCTCGGAGTAAGCGCATAAAAAAAAAATATAAAGTCGGAAAAAGCCGACAAATAACTGTACTTTGTTTGTACTTGGAAATAAAGACAAAACTGGGCAAATCTGACAATAAATGCTGACATTTAATACAGTTAGTTGGCAGTTAGCTGATAAAAAGCTATAAATAGAACCCATCGTCTTCCCCAAAGGAGGCACCAGAACACGTTCACTAAGCTTGAAGTCAACAATGGCGAAAAGAAAGAAAAAGAAAAATAAAATATATCCCACTAAGATAAAAGGAAATTTAGGAGGATAGCTGAGAAGGAATCGGAGATTTAGGTGGATAGCTGATGTAAAGCAAAATACTCGCATCAGATATTCACCAATCTTCGGTTCCGAACATCCCCGAAACACCTGAATCCAGTGAATTCAGGAGCAGCTTTGTTATCTCAGTCGTTCCGAATCCAATGGATCGAGTTTGTTTCGGGTGATGGAAGTCTCCCCAGACTTAGGAGATTGGTTCCTAAGTCTGGGAAGATTTATTAACTAGCCCGGGGTTGTTAGTGTTAGATGACCAAAATCACTTCTTTCTGAGGATTGTCCGCGAGTATATACAGAAAGAAAGTCAAGAAGAATTATCCTCGGTGCAGTTAGCAATAGTTAGAAAATATTTTTCCTTGAGAATGTCTCGGAGTTAAATATACTTTTTATTTTCCTTGAGAATGTATCTCGGAATTAATGTTTTTTGTTTCCTTAAGAATGTATTTCGGAGTTAGTGCATTGAGAATGTATCTCGGAACTAATATATGTTTGTTTCCTTAAGAATGTATTTCGGAGTTAGTGCATTGAGAATGTATCTCGGAACTAATATATGTTTGTTTCCTTGAGAATGTATCTCGGAGTTAATGCATCTTTATTTTTATTATTCCTTAGGAATGTATTTCGGAGTTAGTATACTTGTTAATTTTGAGAACAAATCTCGAAACTATGCTGCAGAGGATATATCCAGGTGTGGTAAACATCTCGCAAAAAAAAAAAAAAAAATATAATAGTAGTTAGCAGAGAATAGAGATAATTAAGGCAAAAGAAGTCGCGATTTTCACTTCAGACAAAGCATCATATTACATCATCACATCACAAAAACCTTAATTCGCTTGACCCCAACTATACCTAAAAAAACATAATAGAAATACTAGCCTATCAAGATCCCGAATTATCTTCGTCATCTACAGGCTTCGGAACATCTGCGGGCCAAGGCACTTGTTCTTCAGGCCATGGATATCGCGGAGCAAACATCTCTCCCAACACATCAATGGTACCCGATAACACATTTCCATCCGGGCCTAAAAGTCGATCATCAGAACGGCGCCAGCTACACTCAGCAACGGGAGGAAGATGCGGAACTTCATTAGCTGCAAGAAGGCCAAACTCTTCGTCCGTAATCGGATAGGACCATTGGAGCCCGCGACACACCCGAAGTAAAACATTTCTGAGAACTGACGCCGACTGCATCCCAGCAGCCCTTTTGAAAGCACGAGAACGAAGGAAAGAAGGAAGAAGTTCATCAAAAAGCTTATACTTGTCATCTTGAGACAACTCGGCCGCCCCAGCAAGAAGAGAATTCTCCACTGATAGTTTTGTCACTTCATCCTTGAGTATCTCCGAGATGTTCTCGGACTTCTGCCTTCTACTTGTTTCTTCTGCCAACTCCTTCCGAGTAGAAGTCAGAAGACCTACGACTTGGTCTTTTTGTCTCAAGGATGAATCCAATTTTAGAAGTAGTAAATGCCTCAGCCGCTCGAAATCCTCCAATTTCTTGGCCTGCTCGGTATTTTCCTTCAGAAGATTCTGAGCGAACAGTACAATGAATTTGTTAGAGTCAACATAGTTGTGAGTCATAGAATGCCAGTCCTTATATTGCTGGTCGTGTTCAACATGTAAATTTTGTACCTTTGACTTCTCCTTCGCCAACTCTACTTCCAAAGAAGCAATGCGAGCTTCTTGAGCAGAAAAGATCGCTCGAAGCTCTGCCAAGCAATGAGTTAACTGAGAAGATGAAGGAGATACAGGGTTCAGAGTAACAACAGCTGCATCCAGGTGAGATCTCAGAGAACTCACAGGCATTTGAAGAGGAGTAGAAGCAGAATGCATCAGGTCTTCATTCTCCAAAGGAAAAGATCGAGCAGGGGTTGGAGGACAAGAACGAGCTGAACCCTCCGAAATCTGATGAGAGGGAACAGGTTCTGGAATGATTTCGAGAACAAATTCTGAAGTAGGCTCCGAAGCAGGGGGAATCACGACTTTGGATGAACAAGGTTTTGGCAAACGAGGGGGAACCACGAACAACTCATCGTCGGAGACATCAACAGTTGCTTTTTCTAGAGGGTGAGAGGATGCCTCCAGGGAAGGTCGGGTGTGAGAAGGACCCTTTTCACTAGTTGTACTCCCAGCCCCTTTCAGCGAGAGACCTGCTTCTGACACCACAGGATGTGACACTTCGGCAGGCCCAACATCTCGTCGCGCTTTCTTTTGGCCACGCTCAGAAGCAGTAGTAGAACCAACTCCCCTTTTTAAGACCTTCGGTGGGGCTGCGGGGGGAATAACAGTTTCAACTCCGAGATGTATTGGAGATTCTTCCTCTAGAGAAGTCCCGTTGAAAACCAAGCGAATTGGACCTTCGGTTTTGATGACCGAGTCCAATTTGAGAAGAAAGGCGTATTCTTCTACAGTGGGAGGATCAATGGAGACACCATTGAAGCTGTCGGTGTCTTTATTCCATTTCTTGGTAATCCCGAATACATCCAAATAAGGTTGACGAAGATAACAAAAGTGAGTTTCCCAATTGTCGAGTTTCTTGACCTTCCCGAACAAGACCATGTTCACTTTGTTCCGAACGGTACAAAGGTCCCCAGCTTTTGAAAATCCAAAGTAATGCCCGAACATCCGCAAGGAAGCTGTCATTCCTTCAAAACCCATAGCCAAAGAAAATAAAGTCACCACGGTCTCGAAGGATCTAATGATGCACCAGGCGTTGGGGTGAAGTTGTCCAGGAGCAATCTCGAGAAGTGAGAGGATGTCGATCACGAATTGAGTAAGAGGAACTTTGAAACCACACCTTGATAAAGGTTTGAAAAGAACTGCCCCCTTTTCTTCGTCGTAAGGTCGATCATCTGGGGCTGCAGCTTCTAAAGCATCCTTCTCAGTAAGGCCAATCTGGCAAGAAAAGGCGTACAAAGACTTCTCGCTCCAAGGTTGAGACTGAAAGGTAGGCGTCTTCTTGAATACTTCATCAAGAGGACGAGAAGTGCGACGGAAGACCTCCTTTCTGGGAGCCACTCGACCTTTCCCCTTTTCGGGATCCCGAACAGGTGAGGAAGTGTCGACTTCCAGGTTTCCCTCAGTTGAGGGGTGAACAACCATCTGTCGTTCCGAATTGGTAGATTTTCCTGGGGCATCTGAAGATGGAACTTGTGGCTTAGAACTGCTTGAAGCCATAGAAACTGGAAAACAAAGCACATCAAGTATAATGCTTAAGGATAGATCATGGCACTAGCGAAAGGATTTCGGATGCAAGTAGAATAGGGACTGGTAATAATGCACGGGATCACCATAGAACAGATACAGTATAGTGGGAATAACCAGTACCTCTTATACTTTTTGTACTTTTTATACCAATCAATACAAAGATGAGGTATATACCATACCTAAAAAGATGAAGCAAGAAACAACACAGAACTGTTTGCTAACTACAGGAAAGGTATAAGCAAGAACATGAAGAATAAATAATCTTCATACCAAGATCACAATGGGTATCAACCGTACCAGTTCTAAATGTACTCACATTCATACCAAACAGATAGGAGACAATCCCAGGGTAAGAAAATAAAACTTAGAACAAAAAGGAGAGAAAGGAGAGAAGATACCTGAAAAGAAGGGAGCTTGCCGGAGAAAACTTGCCGGAGAGGGAGAGGAAGGCTCGTCGGAGGATGAGAAGAGCTCGCCGGAAAGAAGGACGAACGATCGTTTGGGAGTAGCAAGGGAAAAGCTCGTCAGAAAAGAAAGAGGAGAAAGAGAGCTGAAATGATAAATGACAGAAGAAGAGAGAGAAATGGAAGTATAAAAGGCAGGAAGTTGAAGGGACAGCAGTGAAGGCGGTATTAACTTTCACAGATCACGAGGCGAAGATGGAAGGGTTGGCGTGTGGATCAAGGCGCATACCAAGCGACAGCTAACTTGACCGCCTGACCGTTTCATGTGTTTGGGACTCAAGGGCTTCACCACTTCGTGCTTCACCCAAGAGTCATGTGTTCGGGACTCAAGGGCTTCACCATTTCGTGCTTCACCCAAGAATCATGTGTTCGGGACTCAAGGGCTTCACCACTTCGTGCTTCACCCAAGAGTCATGTGTTCGGGACTCAAGGGCTTCACCACTTCGTGCTTCACCCAAGAGTCATGTGTTCGGGACTCAAGGGCTTCACCACTTCGTGCTTCACCCAAGAGTCATGTGTTCGGGACTCAAGGGCTTCACCACTTCGTGCTTCACCCAAGAGTCATGTGTTCGGGACTCAAGGGCTGCACCACTTCGTGCTTCACCCAAGAGTCATGTGTTCGGGACTCAAGGGCTGCACCACTTCGTGCTTCACCCAAGAGTCATGTGTTCGGGACTCAAGGGCTTCACCACTTTGTGCTTCACCCAAGAGTCATGTGTTCGGGACTCAAGGGCTTCACCACTTCGTGCTTCACCCAAGAGTCATGTGTTCGGGACTCAAGGGCTTCACCACTTCGTGCTTCACCCAAGAGTCATGTGTTCGGGACTCAAGGGCTTCACCACTTCGTGCTTCACCCAAGAGTCATGTGTTCGGGACTCAAGGGCTTCACCACTTCGTGCTTCACCCAAGAATCATGTGTTCGGGACTCAAGGGCTTCACCACTTCGTGCTTCACCCAAGAGTCATGTGTTCGGGACTCAAGGGCTTCACCACTTCGTGCTTCACCCAAGAATCATGTGTTCGGGACTCAAGGGCTTCACCACTTTGTGCTTCACCCAAGAGTCATGTGTTCGGGACTCAAGGGCTTCACCACTTCGTGTTTCACCCAAGAGTCGTTCTCGGGACTCAAGGGCTTCACCATTTCGTGCCCCACTTAAGTCCTGAACTTCGCGACTTGATTTTCAACTTACGATGAATACTCATCCCAAGTTCAAGGGCTTATGATAGGGCCGGCCTGATAAAGCTCGGCCCGAATAGAAGGATACGGAACCCAACCCAAAAGAGGCCTGCAATGGAGGTAAAGAAGCGGGAAAAGCTGAATTAAACAGCGCGCCCCAAATGAAGTCGGGGGGACAGGCCATAACAAACTCATACGGAGCACCTCACCGAACATAAGTCGGGAGAATCTAGAGGCATCAAGTAGGCTAACGGCTGTCGGGTGACGTCAGCGTTCTGTTATGAAAAATAGGCCTATAAATAGAAGGGGTAGATCATTGTAATAGGGGTTGGCATTTTTGTGGAGAAAAGCGCCTGTATTAGACAGATTGTAAACGGATTGTAATCCCCAAAATAATCAATAAAGTTCATTTTTCCACTCATTCTCATCTCTAAATTCTCTCACGTTGTTAATCTCTACCAAAACTGAGCTTATCAGAAAGTATAACATTTGATCTCGTTTTTCTTATTATTATTGAAGCTGATATTAGCGATCATATAATAATAGTAGAAAGATTTTACAAGCAAGGAACTAATAAAATAACGATTTGACATTCTCTTTGTATGATGATAATTTTTTTTAATTGATGTGTGTGGATAATTGTATGGATTATTATTTAAACTCAAATCACCAACTTCTTGTAGATAATTGATGTAGACTTTTTTTTTTGGATAAAATAACCATTCAAGGCAGATTGTTTTGCATTATTTTTATGCTTAAAAGTACAATTTATCTAAGTCTGAGATTGAAAAGATTAAAAAACAATTACAAACTATTAACTTAAAACTCCCCCAACCTAATGCTATCTCTTAAAAAATTACAATGTTATATCATAATCAACGCAGATGATAACTTAAAACACTGAGATTAGCGTTGGAAATATCTCAACCCCTAAATATATATTAAATTATCATCTGTCCCTATCTCTCCATCTTCCTCATTTCCCACCACATCTTCAAGCATTAGATATGACTTTATATTTTTATATTTAATATCCCTGAGATCTGTTTAAGTAGTTCCACTTTGTGCATGCGAAAAACGTTTTCGGTTTTGGTTCCGGATCTGATGGCGACCTTTCTTAAGTCCCAACCGCGTTGTAAAACCACATACAAAGTAGATAACAAAATAAATAACAATTAAAACAGAGACATGACGTGGCGTGTGGTTGTAGTGATTTACAGAACGAAGAGTCTCTTTTTCTAGAATGAAGAGCATTCTATCCTAAGCGGCTAATCCTATCCTCTACATAAAAAGACTAAAACATAAAAACCAATAAATAGATGCTTCCACGTTGCCATATTTAAATGTAGATTTATTGCTTGTAATTAGGAGCAAATACTATTTGTATAATTGTATTGTCAGTTTGTCACCCACCATCCTCGTGCATCACACGTCTAGCTAGTTAATTTATTTGATGAGTCAGCATGATCAAAATTCAACAAATTAAGCCACTTGACAATGCTTTTGCCTGGATTTGGAACAGAGTCAATTCAGTAACAACAAATAAATGCGCTTTGCGTGGAATTTTTGACATAATTCGTCACTTCAATTTCATCCACTCACAAAAACAGTTTTTGGTATGTCCCTTGCTTTCGCGCACTCAGGAAATAAATTAAAACAAAAAAAGGTAAACAAAGGAAAGAGAATTACTGTTATTGACTTATTGCCCTTTATTTATGTACAAATTCGCTTTTTCTTGTATAATACAGCAAATGCTTAGGTACTCCTAAATTGGTTTTCTTGATCAGTGTTACAGGCAATTCAACAATTTAAGTAATAATGGTAATAATACTGCCGGTTGATTGTCTTTCTTAATTTGAAATATACACGTACACTCTTTGATCATTTTATTGTACGTTAGATAAAGTGAAGGGAATAAAAAAAAAAGTAATTATAATTTAATGAGTTATGTTTGATAATTCATAAAAAATAAATGAGAAAAACTTTTATCTCACATTCCAAAATAATAAATAAAAGATAAAGAGAGAAATCATTTTTCCATTTGAAAGAGAGACAAAAGGATAACATTTTTATTCAAACCAAGAAACAAGAGTTATCCCTTTATTTATTTTATTTTATCTATTTATCAAACATACCTATGCTATAGCATGTGAGACGAGGTTTATCAAAAGACCTAAAAGTTGAGAGAAAATCAGAAAAAAATTTATGCCATTTTATATGTTGATTGAGATTTTGTCTAATTTTATTCTCTTTGCAAGTTTATGATCTCTTTATGAAACTTTGACAGGTTGTTACACACATAGTAAGAAGTCCCGTTATATATGATTTCTTTATGAAACCTGTGTCACGTGTCGTGTCGTGACACGTTAAGACGTGTTAACGTTTGAAAATTTCAAATACGACACGAGACACATTTGCCATGCTAATTTCATAAACTTATCGTGTCGTGTCGTGTCGTGTGATTTTGAATAACACTACCTAAAATACTGATGTGATTTTTCCTGCTTTAGAATTATATCCTATTCTACTCAAATTATTATCGCAAGCGCACGACAATCGTCTAAGTATTTCGGGGTCGAACCACAGGGACGAATGTTTAATAACTAAGTTTTAATCCTATTTAATTTACTAAACTAAGAGGTTTGCAAGAAATATTGATTGGTCGCAGAGTTGAATAACTAAATTAAATTGAAGTTAAATAAATCCTAGATTAACAAGTTGCAGAAAGAGTAATTAATTGGCTAATTAGAGATTAGGGGCTTAAGGCATGCTAGTTATTCAGTTTGCTCCAGTCCCAACGGTCTGCTGAAATGAACTCAGGTCGCTTGACAGATTCAGCTGGTCGCTGGCTACTTGGCGGGCATAGACTGTTAGTTAAGTGCATAATTTTTATTTTATAGTTAATTCCTTTAATTAACCACAAACAAACATGCACAAACACGATCTAGTGCTTAAAGCCTGGTCGAAGGGAAAACCAAGTCTCAAAATAAAAACCTTGTGTCTACCGATCTAATCGTTTGTAGAACAGCTTGAGGGTCGAATCCACAGGGACGGCGTTGGAATACCGGTCTTTTACTTTACTAAACTAGCTAGACGATTTAACTCTTAAGAATTCAAGAATTGTAGGTGGGTGGGCCTAAATCTTAAGTCTAGTTTCGAAGTCAAAACAAGAATTAATGAGAGAGATTCAACAAGTCATGTAATTCTAGGGTTTCTGGTTGCTAACACTTCTTCTTAGTCCCAGTTCCAGCGGTCCGCTGACTCTCGTAGCTGTCACACCCCGCGCCGACACACCGACACGCGGGGCGGGACGGTGGGACGGTATCTTCTGCATCCATCCGACGGCCCGTCAACCTACGTCGCAAGCAGAAAAAAACAAAACAAAACGGATGTCAGCTACAAAGCTCAGTAACCGATTATTTAACGACGCAGCTTCTCTATATTAGTTGTTAAAGCAAATTAAACATGACTGGATTAATCCACATAACAAACCATATATTTTACGACGATAAAAGAGTGGACCTACAGTTTTGATTAACTCTAGCTTATTTGGGATTTAGTTATTCAAAAGATTAGAACTCAACTTATAAATTAATGTCAATCCTGTCTAGGAGACTTTTAATTGTTTTTATTTAAGAAAATAGATGAATGTGATTCGGTGTACTTTCATGAGGAATATCATATAATATAATACGAGGGTATCCACCTTACATAACTCCAACCCTGCGGGAATAATTCCCGTGCCAAATCCACCCTACATGCCTCAATCCTTACTTAGACCTGGGGAAAAGGTCCCGCGCCAAGTCCACCATATTGTATTTCCTGACCGTACCTGTGCTTAATCGATCCTACCCATCAAGTGTATACCTAATGTATAGGCACCCGACCCTGGTTGCTTTGCAACCGCTCCTGCCCTCCACCGTGCACTAAGTGGGGGCTACTATACACCAGTATTGGGTTACTACCGCGGAGTTCCGTGGGGTAGTCCGCTTCCACACACCTAATAGTTCCAGCCAGTCCAAACAAAAGAAATATATATACCAAATGACCGCTTATCCGCCTAGAGGCTGAATAGCAGAGTAGATCAGTATGCGTTGCCTATGATCGCTATCATAAGGAGACCACCGGCATTAAGCTGGGGTGCAATCTCCCGATAATGGAAACCACAGGTAAAACAACTTAACTACTCGGTCTCATTCTGTTTCACTTTCATCATCCATTTTCAATTATTCCAAGTCACTTTAATAATTTATAATCAAATTTAATAGTTCCTATCAAAAGAATAACAAAATCTCAAAAGGCATCCACACGTCATAAAAAGACAACCACACACGGGCATACACATGCATGCAAAGCCAAGCGGTAATCAAATCAAGCAATACAAAACTAATTATAGAGAAGTCCGGTTACCTGACTGAGCGATCCATAGCACAAGCAAATCGGGATGACTATAACTGTGACGTAGAACTCGAATTTCAAATGGCCGACTATTCAAAGTCAAGGTGGTATTCACAGTTTGCTAGGAAGAGAGAGAAACAGAAATGATATACGAAATGAAATGAAATGAGGTTAGGGTCTATTTATAGTAGAGGTCTGGCTAAAATGGTAAATATTCTAGATTACTTAATGGCTAAGTAAGCAGAAAGGAATTACTTAGCTATTATTTCTGAAAATATTAATACTATTTATAAAAATAACTGAGCCTATTTATAAAGATATTAATTATCAGAAATTATTTATATAAATATTGATTACTTAGCTACTAAAAATGTAGATAAGATCAAATAGATATTTTCAAAGTGGATAAGATCAAAGAGATATTTTCAAAGTGGATAAACATGGACATTTTTCAAATAGGACCTTAGAATTCGATGTATTGCAAACAGGTCCTAAAATTCAGGGATATCACAGTATCGGCCCGCTAAAGGAACTTAGGTCGCTAACCTATTAGACTGGTCGCTGGCTACTTGGCGGGCATAGACAACCTCGCTGATTCACTCAGCGGCCCGCTAGGATTAGCAATGTGAATGCAAATTGACTTAATTCAGTTGATAATTGTGTAGGGATGATGGCTTAATTAAGGTCCTAGATCAAACTCTCATTTAGGTCTGGTTATCAATTAATTAACCCAATTTCCCTCGTATAGAATCTAGATTTCAACTATCGTTTCTTGGTCTAGTTTCTACAAGTTTATACCTTTCTAACCTATGAAATCCTTGAGTTTTCACTCTTGGAAAGGACTTAACTCTCGTTAACTAGTCCTGGTTTAACCTTTCAGTTTGCAACCTTCATGTTAATCATAACCATGCCTAATAATCTAAGTTTATTTGGACTTAACCACCTAGCAATTAAGCGAGCTCTACTTAACGGGTGTAAACAAATCTACTTAGACAATCATGACATAATCAATTCAAGCAATTCAAGTAAGGTATACAACACAAAGATATCAAATAAACTAAATAAACATGCAATCAACAACTAAGAATTCGAGTTTACAACCATAGCCCTAGAACAAACAATCAACAACTAAGAGACATCATACATACACAAGAGAAAATGAGAATAAGGAAAGATTACAACCAATTGCTCTTGCGTGTCGGAATCTCCTATCAAACACGTCTCTTGCTGTCGCAAATGACCTGCTTGGCGCTGTCACGATCTGGACTTGAGACCTAACTCTCAAATAACTCAATATCTAACCCTAACTTGACCTTGTATTTGATCTCCTCTTGTTCTCCCCTCAAAACCTCCTCAAACTGGTCTTTTATAGGCCTTGGGAAGGTGTAGAAACGCTGGAAATAACTGAAGACGTGCTCTGGATGCACCTGGAGTCGGTAGAAACCGCCATCTAAATATAGAAATGCTAAATCGGGCGATTCTGCTAAATCTGACAGTTTCAGGTCTGCGGGCCGCTGGGACTTTCAGCGGGTCGCAGAAAAATGTCAGCACTGCGTCCTGTCAGTATTTTAGGCATATCTCCTTCATCCGAACTCCGTTTGAGGTGATTCAAGATCCGTTGGAAAGCTTAGAACGAGCTCTTCAACTTTATGGACTCATACAAGTCATTTATTGTCCAGAATCTGCAATAAAATTAGAAACTATGGTAGTAACTCATTCTTGACACAAAAACTCTAATTAAACTAACCTAAACTCATCTAAACTATGTAAACTCAAGGCAATTGATTTAGTTTGGAGACAAAATGGTACCTGAATATGCATATAAAATCCACTGAT
Organism: Rhynchospora pubera; assembly: GCA_028095005.1. Classification (NCBI taxonomy): domain Eukaryota; kingdom Viridiplantae; phylum Streptophyta; class Magnoliopsida; order Poales; family Cyperaceae; genus Rhynchospora; species Rhynchospora pubera. The sequence goes on from JAMFTS010005191.1 coordinate 13,506, forward strand.
CAAAGCCATTCACACAAGAGAAAAAAGATGGAAATTGTACCTCTCTTGGTATAGTAACCAAGAGGCTCAATCCTACTGCTTAGGAGTTGATGGGGAGCTCTCCAAACACCTCTAAGTCGAGATGCCTCGAGTCCACTATGGTATTAACCAAGTTCTCAACAAACTATGCTAGTAGTTTGGAGAACAAGTCTAATCCCTAGCTTTCCCTTTCTTCAAGCAAATGACCAAGTTCTCAACCTGAATGATCTGTCAATAATAAACCTAGGAACAAATGATAAAATATCATCCATAACATAAACTAATATTTAAGTCATTAAACTTTTTGACTTCTAGGACATAACTCCAACATAGACCACCTCGCTAGTTCACTCAGCGGCCCGCTGGTGTCAAGCTGAGACTACTACTTAGTTGATTTAAATGTTGCTTTGTGTATAAAATTGAGTTTATATTGAAGTGTTGCAGATCAAACTCTCGTTTTAGGTCTGGTTATTGATTCAACTAACCTCAAAACTATCAAGTAGGTCTAGACTTCAACTTTCGTTTCGTGGTCTAGTTTCTACGGGTCTATACCTTTCTAACTTATGAATTCTTTAAGCTTTCGCTATTAGAAAAGACTTCTAACTCTCGTTAATTAGTCTTGGTTCAATCTTTCGATTATAAACCTTCAAGTTGGTACAATTGATATCAAATACTTAGATTAATTTGGACTTAACTATCTAACTAATCAAACAAAGCCTATACTTGATGGATACGAGCAAACTAACCTAAGCAATTCAATCTCAATCAGATAAGCAATTAAGGAAAGGAAATAAAACACAACATGCAACTAAGAAATCAACTAAAATAACAATATCAATTCATAAACTTAAAGGTTCACTGCCATGGTCCCTAAAAAGGTATCTACTCACGATTAGACATCAAACACAACAACCAAGTATCAAAGAGAAAAGAAAACATAAGAAATAAACTAAGTTACAACAGAAAAGCAACTTGATCTCTATCTTTCTATCTTATGCTACTCGACAGCGGCTCGCAGGAGACTCTGGCGACCCGCTGGACCTGTGCAGTTATGTGCTCCTTTCGCTGAGAAAATCTCCTCTAAATTGTCGACCCTCTGGCTTCAACTTTTCCTCCTTATATAATCAGTAGTGTCGGTTCTCTAAAAGTGGGGATCGTGCAAATAGAGGCTCTAAATTTGGCGTAGACGGTTGTGGGAGAGATGACAAATCTGGCTGGCTATTTTTGTCTGTCGGTTACCATCCTCCAGCGGTCCGCTGCCAAGTATAGCGACCCGCTGGACTCCCTGTGGGTCGCTGATCAGGTCTGTGGGTCGCAGGTCTAGTCTGAAATCACTCCAAAATATCGTGTCGAGTAGCCACATCGCGTAGATCCTATACAAAATGAAGCAACCATGGCAGTACCTAGCTTCTAACCTAAATTAACAATTAAACATTAGAAAAATCACATAAAATCAAGAAATTAAGACCTATAAATAATTAAAATACTAGATATGAAAACCATTTATCAAACACCCTTAAAAAAAAAACAAAAAAAAAACAAACGAATAATACATTTATACATTGGAAAGGTTCCTCCAGTACTCCCAGTCCATCTCCCTCGATTTAAACCATCAAGGAAAAGGTGCCCAAAAATCAATTGAAGCCTAACTTTCAAGACTTCTAAGCTTAGAGAAAGAAGTCCACCAAGACAGTCCTAAGCCCAAAATAGACGTTGATTAAGTGTGAATCCTAGTACAATTTATTTATTGATTATGATTTTGTGCAAATTTGAATTTGTATAAATAGGCTCGCAATAATATTTGTTCATTTTGGCACGATGGAAATACATTTATATTTTGACGATTATTATCAGGGCCTTTTAAGGATAAAAAGGGATTAAGAAACCTGAATTCCATGCCATAATTCAAAAGCAAAGAGACTATTCTAAATTAACTATCTTCCCTCCAATTGTCTTTCGGGACTATTCTAAATTAACTATCTTATTTGAGATTTTCTTATATTTCGGATCCAAAATTTCATTATAAAAAAAAACAAGTTAATTCTGAGGATCGATATCAAATGAAAGTTTTGCATAATTGCGGTTGCACTTGTTTAGAAAGTTGTGAATTCAGGCTAGACATAAAATATGGCTTTAAATCTCTGCACTAGTCGTCTAGTCAGCGTTCTCAGTTAATCATCTATTAATTTAGGCCAAGGAAGATACTGATTAATTTGTTGCGGTCCGTATGAAAAGGTCAAGAAACATAGATCATCTATTTTTATTTCGAATTTGGATAATCCGGATATATTTGGCAAGTCGAAGCTCTATTCGTATATATCTATCCATGTAATTTACTTGAATAAGAAACGGCTAATTATTTATTTACAGATACAAATAGAATAAATGATAATAAGAACACGGACAAAAAATTTTAAAAAAATATTTGTTGCGTTACAACTTTTGAGCTGCATGTGTTTTAGTTGAACGGTTCAAATAGTGTCCCCTTCTATCAGACGGTTGAGTTTGAGAGGATGCAATTAATGGAAAAAACAGCTACTCTAATCATGAATGTGTGCTCCTCATATATATGTTTATTATCCCAGGTACAGAAAGAAAACAACACATAGCTAGGTACAAAAAAAAACTATATTTTAGTGAGGCATGATGGGATTCTTGATGACCATAACAACCGATCGAACCACCTTATTGACTTGTTCAATTTACTTTTTATTTTTTTATAGTTAAAAGCAATAAAACATATCTGGCAGAAAGAAAAGGCAAATAAAACAAGAACGCTCTACCTAAGTCGGGCACCACAAACCCTATAAGAGAAAGAATTGGACAGTGACTTGCCTCACGTAAAATAAATATTCATGTCACTATGAAAGAAAGGAAAATAAATATATAATATAAAAGAGAACCAATAACAATTATTGTGATTCTTCAACAATCCTATGGCCATGAATTTCTTATTTTACATGTATAGGTTTCCTAATCAACCCCAAAAAGTGCCGATGAGGTAAGATTTTGGTAATCGATCGAACACTATTTGAAAAAAAAAATAAATGCAAAAGAAAGAACACAACAGATACTAAAAAAAGGATAAATAATAAGCGATAATTTGTTAAATGTAATCATAAAATTGTGCAATTGCTGTAGGGAGATTGATCGTATAAGACAACCGGGGGATAGCCAGGCGGCGGGAAGTTGGATGCCTGTCCGCCGCCGCAGTAGCATTGCTGTGGGCAGTAACAGTAACACGGTAATGGAGGCTTTTTCTTGTCGCCGTCTTTCTTATCCCCGTCCTTTTTGTCGCCGTTCTTCTTGTCACCGTTCTTCTTGTCGCCATCCTTTTTGTCTCCATCTTTTTTATCACCGTTTTTGTTGTCGCCATTCTTCTTGTCGCCATCTTTCTTGTCATCCTTCTTCTCCGGAGGCTTCTCAGGACCTACACTTATAATCTCTGCTGGCTTTTTGGCCTTCTTTAATTGCTTCACCACCTCCACGACATCAGCTGTACCTATTATCGTCAGCACTCCCTTTTCTGAATCCATAGATATTGATTTTATACCTGCATAATTGTGATATAGATAGCTGTGCATAAATTAATGATAAAAATACAATGCGCATTTAAGTGAAGAGAGCATATATACTTTAGGATGTTGCGCAGGCCACAAGAGGCATGAAAAAAGTGTAGAGTTTTAGAATGGGCAAAATGTAATTGCTTAAACAGCTGTGGATCAATAATTCTAGGTAGTCATTATTTGTGAATTACATTATTTTAATTTTTGTTTTTATAGCTATTTTAATTCATTACTGATAACATCAATTTTCTTACCTGGTACCTTTGCAACCGTTTTCATAATGGTAGGCTGAGATTTGTCACCATAACCATGAACTCTCAATTCAATTTTCTGCAAATTAAGTTACATTTAGATCAGAAGAAAGCTAATTACAATAATTCAGTCATTGAATGGATAAAAAAAGAACAAAAATTGTAAATAATACATGATCAAACTAAGGAAATAACATAGAGAATCATAATTAAAAAAGAGGGAATAACCTTTGACATCTCTGAGGAACTACTGATGAATGATTAATTGATAAGTTCCGATGCTAGACCAAACAAAGAGAAAAGATGGATGAGTTCTATATATGGAACTCTTGATGGGAATAATTGTACATTCTTGCCCAATAGCACAGATAAAAGAGAAGACTATGCATGAAAGGTATCCTTGTTCGTTAATGTATATTGGAGGACAACTATTTTTTCCATGTCGGAATATTTCTCTGATGGTGAGAGAGGAGAATGTGTTGACTTTTATTAATAATTTACTAATGATCTGACAGCCACATAGGCAAATGACCATGGTAATTATGCTGTAGCGAGCTGCATGAGCACCAAAAAGGACCCTTCATAGCAATTTATATACTTTTAAGTGCCACAGACGACCAGGCCTAGACATGATGTTAGAATAAACGTAAGAAATGTGAGCGTGTGTTAATTTAGACAAAATGGAGCCAGTCCGTTGAACCAACTGACATAAGAAAATGTCAAAACTTCCTACTGTATTTATATTATTCTGATAATCTGATGTTACTGGATCGGATTGGAACAGTATAATTATTCTATTATATATGTTACATATAAAGTTTCGCATTGAATTGGTTAAATTTGTTTACTTTACATATAATTTTATTTTGGAGACTTTAATTAAATGTGTTGCCGAATAATCACCTTTTTTTTGTAAAAAAAAAAACCCCCAGAAAAATGATATGTCAGGGGAGCAATTATCGAATTTGTTAATTAATGGGCATTCTAGAGGTAACTTTTTTTTTGGACAGACCAGGTAGCGGCTACCAGGTAAAAAGAAAAAGCAAAAGGCAATAAAAAGAAAAGTAAAAAACTAGAGGAGCACTGCTCCTGAAACTAAAGCAGACTCCTGTCAAGCGCCTTAGCAGTGATTCATCATTCTAGAGGTAACTTGTTTTCAAGATTGAATAACAAGAGAGGATTATTATCATCCAATCGGTCAATTAATGTTTCAATTCTCAAATTTGCTTAATTCATTACTCAGGATTATATCGTATTTCTTGCAAATAACTCTCTGCCTCTCTCAAGCATCCAAATATTTGTCAAAAATTACCTGCATTACAGGTTCGAGCCTTCTTTTTCTTTAAAACTGATCTCTTTATACTCTATATGTTCGGTCCTATCTCACTGCTATGTTTACTTTATTTCTCAAATTCATGTTTTGAACTGCTGCATATTTAGAGTAAATTTGATAATTTTTGCTCTTATGTATTTTCTTCGTTCTTTCTTATTTTAGTGAACGAACTTAATTGTTATCTCAAATAAGTGCCGGTCCTTATAGAAAATAAAATGGGCTGTATGACATTTTAATTCTCTAGAGAATAAGTTAGTTTTCTCTCGTTGTTAGATTCAAAGGTTGTTACAGGCGGCGTGGGGAGAACCAACAGAGCTGATCCCTCTTGCATCTGCTTGAAGTTTTTGCAAATTCTGATGTTTTAGGGTCTTTTTCGGTAAAACATATGAAATATTTTTTTCTGAACGTGGTTGAACTTAAAATGTTTCTTTTATGAGAAGTTTTTCTTAAAAGAGAGAATGGGAAAATTCTACAAAAGGTACCATTGTGTTGGTACCGGTTAGATAGATAGGTATTTCTCAACACTATATTTTTGTTGGAAAAAGTGTGTGGAGCTGTTCTCTGCGGGTCGCAGGGTGGGCCTGCGGGCCGCAGATACTGAATGACCCAGTGGGTCGTAGGCAGGACCTGCGGGTCGCTGGTGCTAGGATCTGAACAGACGTGATCTGTTCAGATCAACTCCTATATATACCCCTCTAAACAGAAACGTCTCTCTGGTTCTTGGAATTGTTGTTCTGCATATTCCACACAGAAAGAGAGGAGAGTTTCTAAGAGGGAGGAAGCCATTCGATTGCTTGGAGCAATCAGATCACACACACGAGTGGAGACCGGCAAGTGGAAGCGTGGAAGGTGACGCCAAGCCCTAACGTGAGGTTGTGGTGTACCGGTCGCGTACGGAGAGAGACAAGGCTGCAGATACGAACTCCGACAAGAGGATCTAGGCGTTCGATCATTTCCGCCGTGGTATATCTAATTCTCTAAGTTATTCTTATAGGTTAAATATGTATATAGGTTTATACCTAGTTAAACCTTAAGTTTTGTTTACCTAAACTCTGATAGGATTAGACTATCAAGCTGAAGAGACGGATTTTTTTTTCCTTCTTCTAATTCTAAAACGAAAGAAGATGCTAACAAAAATAGTGGGTTCCATTTTCTCTTTTAGTTTTTTATTTTGTGATTCCATCAGCTACTTGTTAGATATGAATCTTAATTAAAGTAATCTCATAATTTTTTTTTCTTGAAAGCAATCTCACAATTGGGAAGGACACTATTGCACATCAGGACTTTGCAATTTGTTTCGCAATAGCAAAACATTTTTATATGTACTTCTTGTACATTTGAAAAGCCTGCAGGCCTGAAATCTTCATAATTATTTTCTTTAATTTATTTACATGAACGAAATGACATAAGTGTTGACCGCCATCAAGTTAGGTATGTCTTATAATAATGCATCTATATTTTATAAGAAAAATGAAACCTGGTTATGAGCTATGCTGAAATTTTGAACCAACCATCATAAAATTTAAATCTGCTGATGCGATTTAAGAGATTCAGATTGATAATAAAATAATTCCGAAATGAAGAAACGATAAGGTTGTACATGAATTAGTAACCAGTATTTCTTCTTGAAATGCAGAATATATTTTAAATTCCTCGGAATTGAATCTCCTTAAGATAACAACATCTTTCAATATGATAACTGCAAAAGTATTGGAAGAACCGGAAACAATTGTTTGTACTTTGTAATTTCTCTTACATGTCTTCACAGAGGATTGGTTTAATGCAATGGCAAGTTTTTAATAGAGTAATAAGTGTTAATTTTACAGAACTTTCTAGGTCCAAAATATTTTATGTCCACACTTTAGTACTCATAATCGCTTCACAAATTTGGGCCACCGAAGTTTGCACACCCCTAAACAATAGGTATGCAAATCAGTTATTCTAAAAAACTCAAGTACATAAAGTATGTGGTTATTTATAATTTTATATTACCAACTGTGGTGGTACATTTTATAGGTCTGCAAATTAATACTGTGTGACTGGTGGTACATTTATCGGTCTATCACATGCAAAATCGTCATTGAAAATGAAGTCTTTAACACTGGAAGCCTGGAAAATATTTGAACTGAGACGGCCAAGTGTAATACTTGGTAATTAACTATCTTACAGAGTCGGATTTAGTATAGTATATACAACCCTGTTGCTATTAATTCCTTCAACTTATATACTTTCACTAATTACCCTAGAAATAGATAATTTAGGAACCGGAATGTCCCTATTCATTGAAACTCTACACACAACAAAAAAGAAGAAAACGAAAACAGAGATGATCAAGGAAGCATGATCAGCAGATGGTACAGTTGGTGTTGGGGTATTGATCATATACGACGTACTGCTGCGGGAAGCCAACATACGGCGGCCCATAGCAATAGTTGAATTGGCACTGCGGCTTGCACTCATCTTTCTTCTTTTCATCTTTCTTCTCGTCTTTCTTTTCATCCTTCTTTTCATCTTTCTTCTCTTCCTTTTTCTCAGGACCCACGCTCGCGATCTCTGCACAGATTTTGGCCTTTCTCAGTTTTTGCACGACCTCCACCGCATCAACTGTACCTAGAACCGTTAGCACTCCCTTTTCTTCATCTAGAGATATCGATTTCACTCCTGCATAATTGACATATTGAACTGTAAACTTTCATACATTAAGAGATGAATTTATGTGGAAAGCACTTGATAGGAAATCAGCATAATTTGGTTTTTTTTTTTTTTAAATACAAAAGCCGTCATTGTACTCAACAAATTGCATAAGAAACATTGAACAATTAAAGAATGAAAGAATTTTGAGAAGACTATGAGTGATGAATGACAGAAAAAAAAACACCAATCATCATTTAAATTTTCAATCCAATTTTGTTTATTGTTTTTAAACACCTTCTCTTTCTTCAACCAACTTGACTTACCATCCATTGCAGCCGTCGTGAAAATGATTTTCTTGCATTTGTCGCAAGAAACTTGGACTTTCAATTCAATTTTCTGCAATTTGCAATTTGCATTCAGATCAGAAGAAAATTTGTATGAGTTTACCCATATAAAACGCTAGTAATTACAAGAGGACTTAATATCATAATCAAAACAAAGAAAAAAAACCTCCAAATTAAGATCATACAAAACGAATGAAAGCTACCTTAGACATCTCTAAGAAATTGCTGATAGAGAATGATCGATAAATTCAGACGCAAGGAGGATACAAGAAGAAGCAGTTGAACAAGGCTATAGATAAATATATGTATATATATATATATATATATATATATATATATATATATATATATATATATATATATATATATATATATATATATAGAGAGAGAGAGAGAGAGATTGGCTAAAGTATACTCCAGCATACGGATCAAACCCGTATGCTAGAGTCGTTTCTGAAAATTTAAAATTCAAACAGTCGATCCAAACCGTTCAAGTTGTTCTCCATGTAAAAATATCCTTCAAGACCAAATTTTACATTTTTTCGAATTTTTTTGCTATATATTATGCTATTTTCAAATTGAAGGGCCAGAAATACTCCTTTACAACTCCTTTACAATGTTCTTTTAAAATAGCATAATATATAGTAAAAAAATTCGAAAAAATATAAATTTTAGTTTCCTAGGAGATTTCAATATGGAGAACAATTTGAAAGCTTCGGATCGACTGTATGTATTTTAGATTGTGAGAAACGACTCCAGCATACGGGCTATCTATATGCTGGAGTATACTTTAGCCAATCTATATATATATATATATATATATGTATATGTGCGTTGAATCCTTCTATGGATCTCTTAATAGGAATGGTTATACACTCAAGTACTCAACCCCCATATGAATAAAGTTAAAAAAGGATTATATATGCGGGTTTTTTTATTCACTGGTTTATGTCATGTGATTGCATAACATAAGTACCGCCTTTCTAGCAAGACGCATTTGCCGTGATGCAGAGAATCGGTCTTTGTTGACTTCAAATTAGTCATCCGCTGCCATGTAACAAAACGTGTAGCCAGCTGGAACATACGTGAATATATATATATATATATATATATATATATATATATATATATATATATATATATATATATATATATATATATATATATATATATATATATATATATAGAGTTTTGCTATGGTGAGTTGCAACTCACCAAAGCGTCCGTGAGTCGCGTTCAAAATTCCGAAATTAAGTTCAAAACAACCGATCCAAACCGTCTAATACGATCTCCCTATTAAATTCTCCATGCAGACCAAATTTTACATTTTTTCGAATTTTTTAAGTATTTATTTCGGATTTTTAAAAACTGCTGTTTTTGAACGATCCAGAACTAATTAGATTAATGATTTTCCAAAATTTCAAAAAAATACTTAAAAATTTCGAAAAAATATAAAATTTGGTCTTCATGGAGATTTCAATAGGAAGATTGTATTAGACGGTTTGGATCGGTCGTTTTGAACTTAATTTCGGAATTTTGAGCGCGACTCACGGACGCTTTGGTGAGTTGCAACTCACCATAGCAAAACTCTCTCTCTCTCTATATATATAATTTTTCCAAATGATCGTATATGTATTAAATTCATAATATTTTTGTTCGGCACACCTCTAAACAAATAGACAAGTTAAGCAACAATTTGAAAAGTAATTCATTTGATATTTAATTATTTATATTATTTGCCGAATATACAAATATTAATTTTGTTTGCTTACTAAAATATCAATATTTTAATAAATCATACGCATAATTAAAAAGAAACAATTCCACAATTCAATTGGATTATTCTCGAATATTTGAAACTCCTGGCATAGAGAACCTTCCATAGAAGTAGTTATGGTGCCAGCGGCACAAAAGATCTGAGCTAGACATGATTAGAAATAGGTACCATGGGTTAATCATATATGAGACAAAATAGATATGGTCCGTTCAACAATCTTTTCCACTTTTATCTGCTTCTTCTAACTTCCCTTCGATCATTTTCAAATAGACAAAAATATTTGCGTGTTAGTTGTCCTTGTTTCCCAGAAAAGACTAAATTTTCCTTTTTATAGTTGTACTTTCTAGCGTATTCAGCCGAATAAGCACGTTCATCAACCCAAAAATTTCCACATGACATTAATTGGTCTGAACTTAATTTCTGAATCTTACTTGCTCCATGTGAAATATACTGCAATTTGTTATGATTTGCTTAATTTCCATAACAATTTAATGATCATTGATCTTCTTAATTAGTAATTACTAATTGCGAAGTACAGACCTCCTAGTTTCAAACTTTAGTTAAAAAAAAAACACACACACACATTAACTATAATTGTTGAAAGCCTTGTGTACCAAATGCTGACCAACTATGACATCTTCGTACTTTACTAGAATTTTTCATAGGATATCAGTATCCGCTAAGCTAATAAAGTACGATTATGTCCCTTCTCATTATAAAATTTCTCTGATTTAATTTGTTAATAGAACTCTTAACAACTAAGAGTGAAAAATACTTTGGCATCTCTTTTTTTTTTAGAATTGAATATTTGCAAATTTAAAAAAAATATATGTATAAAAAAAAATCAAGATTGAATTGCGTGCATCGGCGATCGTAGCCTATCGTAAAAACGAGCTGAGCTTCTTGCTGCAAGGTTTGTCGCCACTCGCCGTGATTTGCTTCCAAAATTTTTTTAGGCTTGTCACTTCATGTTCCGTAATTAATTGTTTAGAGGGGGTAACTATTATAAATTTATAATAGTAAAAAATTAACGGAAGTCTCTTGATAGCTACTGTCAAGATCTCGAAAAAAAAAATTAACGGAAGTGATTTCTTGAAGACATCAAATCAATTAGTCATTTAATTTAACTAGCTAGCTGGCACTACGGGAAAAAGGACCTTCTGTAACGGCACTTCTGTAACGATTTTTGAAATAACCGTTACAGAATAGTGATGCATTAGGCGGGAAAATTGGCGCCACAAATCTGTAACGGTTATTATGAAAAAACCGTAATAACATTTCCGTCATGGTCAGGAAAAAAAATGCATGAAGCTTCTGTAACGGTTATTATCCAGCAACAATTACAGGAAAGAAAAAAGAAATATATAAAATATCAACCATCTTTTGTAACGGTTATTAGTAAATAACTTATTAGTAAATAACCGTTACAGTAGGTTAACGTTTTTTTTATTTTTTATTGATTCTGTAACGGTTATTTTTTAATAACCGTTACAGAAAAGTTCTGTATTTAATTAGGTCTTCTTTCCCATCCCAACAAACTCACAGCTAGCGCCGCACTTAACTCTTTTCTGATCTTCTCATTTATTGCGATTTGTGGTGTCCTACTTCACTCCAAAAAAATAGCAAAAATTTTCTAAAAATTCTGAAAAAATAATAATTAGAAAGAGAATAAGAAGGAGAGCAGATTTAAGGTAAAAAAAATTAATTTTGAACCGTATTTTTTATTTTTACATTTTTTTCTTATTTATTTCGATTTTTTCATTAATTCATGGTTATTTTTGTTTTTTTTTATATATTTTAAGATCTCATTGAATAGGAGAAGATCTTACATCGGCCGGATAAGTCGCACGATTCAACGGATCGGAAGTCACACGATTGAAAGTATATATTTTCATGAACTTCTCTTTTTTTAAATTATTTGCATTTGGTTAATAATTTGCATATATATATAGGCATGGATTTTGTATTGTCATATAGGAACCAAATACCGGAACTCAACTGAATTTAGGTCATTGCCCGTCCGAGATTAATCCATTAGGGATTAATCTCGGATAGTACTCCCGGTCGGGAGTACTGCTCTTTGGATACGATCTGTCTCATTTAGGACAGCGAGTTGTACGTTAGATGCAATGTGTTGTCTGAGAAAAATTCGGCGGCATTTCCCTTGTGTTCCCACGGATACGTACGCACGAGCAATCGTGTGTTGGCGTATTCAGGGAACATAAGGGGAAATGCTGCCGAATTTTTCTCAGATAGCACATTGCATCTAACGTACGCTCGCTAATGAGACAGAGTATCCAAAAAGCGGGCTAGGATAGTGACCGGTCCGAAAACCTAATATGACAAATTGGTCCGAAACCCTAATAATTTGCATAAATTTTATTGTTCAGATGAATCGGACGTGGATGTACTCAAGTAATCGATGCTCGTCTACATTTTTGAGAGGACTTGAAGAATTTATGGTTTGTGCTAAAGAGAATTTGAAAATGAAAGAAGATGATAAAATGTATTGTCCTTGTCGTGTTTGTCAGAATTTGTTGAAGTGGTCTAATTTTGAAGAAGTGAAGGCTCATTTGATTATAAATGGATTTCAACCGGATTATAGTCGGTGGACCCTCCATGGAGAGAATGGGGGGGATAGTACTAGCACAAATGTATTGGATTCTGTGTATGAGGAAGAAAATGTATCATTGGATGATGAAATTGATGATGAAATTGATGATGTCAATGTATTTGATGATGAGAATGTAGATGATGATAGAAATGTAGATAACTCAGAATCTAATGCCGATTTAGATGAAATTGTGAACAATGTGGATGAAAATTTTGTTGATAATGTTGAAATTTTTGGTATGTTACGTGAAGAAGATAAAATAGCTTTATATCCTGGTTGTGAATTGTCAAAACTTAATGCTGTTTTCAAACTGTTCAATCTTAAAGCCAAAAATGGATGGAGTGATGCAAGTTTCACATCTTTGCTCAAACTATTACATAAAGAATTTCTTCCAAAAGATAACCAGTTGCCAGATTCAATTTATAAGGCTAAAAAGATGTTATGTCCTTTAAAAATTGGAGTTGAGAGAATTCATGCATGTCCAAATGACTGCATATTATTCCGGAATGAGTACGGAGACTTGCATAAATGTCCAAAGTGTAATGCGTCACGGTATAAACCGAGGGACGATCAAATTGAAGATGAAGGTAGTAAGGGACCAGCTGCAAAAGTGGTGTTTTATCTACCAATAATACCAAGATTCCAGCGGTTTTTCTCTAACGCGAAGGATGCCAAATTGTTAAGATGGCACGCAGACTGCAGGAAAAAAGGCGATGGCATGCTCAGACACCCAGCAGACTCTCCAGATTGGATAAATATAGATAGGGAATTTGAAGATTTCGGCAGTGAACCTAGAAATTTGAGATTGGGTTTATGTATAGACGGGATGAATCCTTACGGCAACATGAGTAGTGAAGTCACATGATTATCACGTCCTACTGACCCAGTTACTTCCGGTCGCAATTCGAGGAATTCTAAGGAAGAAGTGAGGAAAACCATCACTAAGTTGTGTTTTTTCTTTAATTCCATTTGCTCTATTAAGGTTTCTAAATTGTTCTAAATTAAAGTTTAAAATTGTTGAACAGAAGGCTTACGAAAACAAACAAAAAGCAAAAAAAAAAATTAAACTAATCTGTAACGGTTACTAGCTAATAACCGTTACAGAAGAGTTAAATATGTAACGGTTATTAGCTAATAACTGTTACAGACTGTCATATATATTAAAAACGTTTGATCTTCTGTAACGGTTACTAGCTAATAACCGTTACAGACGATCATATATATTAAAAACGTTTGATCTTCTGTAACGGTTACTAGCTAATAACCGTTACAGAAGATCAAACGTTTTTTTAATATACACCATCTAGCCGCTGTTTCGTCACTTCTTTCCAAACTCGAAAACACTCTCAAGCTCTCGCTGTCTCTCCAAACCCTAGATCTCTCCCTCGCTGTCTCTCCAAACCCTAGATCTCTCACTCGCGGCCTCTCTCAAGCACTCGCTGTCTCTCAAGCACTCGCTGTCTCTCTCAAGCACTCGCTGTCTCTCTCAAACACTCGCCTCTTCCTCTCCCTCTCAGGTAATCCCTCTTCCCTCTCCCTCTCTGTCCCCCTCCCTCTCTGTCCCCTCTTCCTCTCTCCCTCACTGACTCCCCTCTTCCTCTCTGTCCCCTCTCCCTCTCTGTTCCCTTACAGATCTCTGCTCTCTCAACTCCGACAGCCACCTTTCCCTCTCTGCCCCCGACAGCACTCTCTCGAAGGTAAACCCCCTTTCTCTGAAATTTTAATTTGGGGCTATTTTGCTTAATTAGGGACTGAAATGCTTAAATTGGGGCTGTTTTTGGGGCTGTTTTGTTTAATTAGGGACTGAAATGCTTAATTTGGTGTTGTTTTTGGGGCTGTTTTGCTTAATTAGGGACTGAAATGCTTAATTTGGGCTGTTTTTGGGACTGTTTTGCATAATTTTAATTGTTTTAGGGACTATTTTGCAAATAGTAGGGACAGAATTGTGAATATGCAAAATGCTTAATAGGGACAGAAATGTTTATTAGAAATGTTTATTAGAATTTATTATTAGAAATGTTTAATAGATTTGATTAATGGAATTGATTAATTATGATTAAATTAATTATTAGAATTGAATCAAATTATTAGAATTGATTAATTATGATTAAATTAATTATTAGAATTGAATCAAATTATTAGAATAAATGGACAAAGCCGAAGGTAGCAATCCTAAGGTGAATAAGGGAAAAACTGTGACAAAGGACAAGAAAAATACAGATGTGACCAAGAAGGAGACGGAGACAAAGCCGGATACCAAGCCGGAGAATTCCCTGAGGTAATGTTAAGTAGTTGGACTACGGTCGGAGAATTCCCTGAGGTAATGTTAAGCCGATTTATTATTTTAGGATTTCATATTTTTATTGGTTTAGGGCTTAGGGTTTACAAAATTATTTGACTTTATCAATTGTTAATGATCAAATTGCAGTATATCGAGCCGGTTGGACAACCATATAAAAACGAAGACGTTGATGCAGTCGTTTCGGAGGTTATAGACTTCAT
>JAMFTS010005196.1:0-28541 GCA_028095005.1 Rhynchospora pubera
CGATTTAATTCCATGTCCAACTTAGCATAAATCCTCAAAGGGTCACACAAATAAAGGTTTAACCATACAGTGCATTATTCATTTATTCGCAACAGTATGTATTGCGTAAATATGATAAGTTGATTAATTAATTATACACCGTTATAATTAATTAAGTCAAATAGATCATATTGAAATGAATTAATGTATTAGCTAATCCTAGAATAATTATTAATTAGTTAATAATTATATTTAGCTTAACACAATTTAATATAAATAGTTATATTGAATTAATGGGCCAATATTTATGTATTAAAGATATAGCCCAAATAAAGAGCAATAAAAGGGATTCTAATTAAATGGATTAGAAACAAATTGGATGGACAAATGAGGCCCAAGAGGCCCATTTATGGCCGGCCACATGAAGGGTGGTAGGTGGGGTGGCATGAGATGTAAATAGTTGCATCTTTGGTCTAGGGTTTGAGCATTATAAAAGGACCCTTGGTGGCTCCTTGCACAAGTCTCTCTCCTCTTTTCTCCTAGCCGCCATCCACTCCCTTCCCCTTGGCCATGCGCCTTCTTCCCTCCTCCTCTTATTGCTCATGTGTTGAGCTACAACTCTCCACCTATATCAAAGTGTTGATGTGTAGAAGAGAGTTGCTCCATGGGATTAGCCTCGTTCTAATCGAAACGCTAGCACGTGTCGATTTAGAAATTGGTTAACCTTTTGGTGGACTCGAGGGCGGCCGCTAACATGGTGAAGGCGTACGGAGAGCATGCCATCGATTTCTATGCCGTAGGATCGAGCCCCGCGAATACGATTTCGCGGGAGGTACATTCCACCCCTTTCTCTCTTTGTGTTAACTTGGTTTTTGTGCACGATTCGTTGTGTGTGTTGTTTCGATGGCTTAATTAACTTGTAATTAGCATAAAAATCGAAAATTACACACTTACTAACAATTATACGGCAAAACAAGATAGGAGGATGGATTATCCATGAATGCTCTCGTTAGGTAATTCACCGCACCGAGTTCTTCGTGTTTGAATTTCCACTCAGCCAATAACTCTGGATCCAGTACGGTGATGCTCTTGGAGAACTCATTCTCTTCTTGCCTTGTTGAAAGTTCTTCCATCCAAAACCTGCAAACATGGATATCAAAGTTCAACAATTTCAATTTTGAATGAATTGAATGAAGAAAAAAATAAACATTAAAGTTGAAAAATTCAAACCAGCAGTAAAATTTCACAATCGATTGAGATAGCTCCTCCCTTTTAAAACATTTGACAATATCCTCGACATTAACGTTGAACTTAACATCGCCATCGTGCGTACCCCAAGGATTGCAATTAGGCAGCTCAAAGTTCGTCTCTTCTTCTGGTTGGAGCATCAACAGTCTGTATACTGCTTGTTCGGATGGGCTCAGCCTGTCAATAATATCCTTAGGGAGGAGTGGATCACGAGTAACAAACGACCCCGCACTTGGGACCTTTGGACTCTCCTCCACATTCTTCGCCGCCTCCTTCGCCTTTGGCTTCTTTTTGGCCGGCTTCTTTTTGGTCAAACTCTGCATTCAATGACATCATATTAATAAGTCATTAGGAGAAATGTATGAAACAGATTGTCATAATTAAATAAAACGATACCTTGTGGCCTATGTCCACCAAAAATGACGGCCATGGGAATCGACCCCCTATATTATTTCCCAATAGCTCATCTGAGCCTACCAGGGACTTGCCATTCACGAAATTCATCGCCTACTCGGAGAAGATGGACAGACAATTGTTGATCAGTTAGAGGCACGCCGTGTACGATCTGACCAACAACACTCGGAATAATATTTCCTTCGGCCACCTTAATCCTCTGGTTGTTGTGATCAAGAGAAAAGAGATCGCACGGCATTTCTTCCTGAAATTCAGTTCAATCAGAAACTCTAATGCTGCCAAAAATAAATATAAAGAGAAAAGAGAAAAATGATCAATATGAACCTGAACAACGCTTCTCGGATCCGGAGGCATATAGCTTGAGGCAACCGTTCGGAATAACTCTTCGTTTGGCATTCCTGAGTCTACCTCAGCTTCAACGAATGGCTGATACGGCGTCACAAATTGCTGTGGTGCTTGAATCTGCAATCCGCTACTGGCCAACCATTGTTTCACGTCCTGAAAATTATGAAGCAACTGGATAATGAAGAATAGTTTTCATTCATTTTGATTACATTTTGATTGTCAAAAAGGATTACCTGAAAAGCTTGTTGTCTCGCCGCATTCATTATCTCCTCAGAGTGAATCAAGTCCCTTTTGGTTTTCTCAGCGGCTTCAGCTGCGACCCTGCTCATCAATTCTTCAATCTGGTCTGGTGCCATCCATCCTTCATGCGCATCCTTTCTAGATTTTCTTTTATACACATCTTCCTTCTTGGTCCATAAAGGATATCCCCTGATTCTTCCTGGATGTTCCGGCCTGTCAACCGCCCGATTTAAGACTTCTTGTTCCGGTATTGACCCGGAATTGATTTCACCAGACATGGCACTCAACCGACTGAATGCTTCAATAGTCGACGAATCAGAGCTATGGAACGTGTAAGTATCTAACAAGCAACAAACAAATCTTATTAATAATCACAAAACAGAATTTGAAGTTAGCATATATAACAAGTCTTTACATGTGTAATTACCTTTATCCTTCGTAGCCACAGTCCTTCCCATGAAATACATTTGACTCCTCGGTTCCAAATCGCCGATGGTAATGCTCGTGGAACCGGCCCCTTCAGAATCTCCGGGTTTGACAATCTTGTCTGTAGGTTTCCATGAACTTTTTTTTTCCTCTATAGCCAGTGGAACCCATCCTATGAGGCACTTTCCATTTCTTTCTCAACTCCTTCGCTTTGTTGCTCTTTTGTACAAAATCTGCACCCGTCCTTTTCTTGAAAAATTCTTCCCATTCCTTTTGTGAGATTGGGTGTTTATCGCATGGATTTTTTGGATTGTTTGGATCGGCATTTGTGATGTACTCCTCAGCAATCCTACTTCTATAAGCCCTGTGACTTATGCCCATCGCTTTGAGAGTATTGTTCATGGCTTTATCATCTTCGATGTTGAACATTTTCTGAAACATAACGAAACGTTAGTTAATTGGTAGCATAGAAATTTAAATTAGATGATTTAAGTGAAAATTTATTCACCTTGATGTCCAACCACAACTCAAGTCTGGTTTCCTTTGAAACGTCCTTCCGCCAATCATTAATTGTGATTGGCACTCTTGTTCTAGCCAGATACCCGCAATATGATGCAAATTTGTTCACCGCCTCTTCAGTACCAATTGGCACTCCTTCTTTGTCAAATTTAATCTCAAACTTTTCCCCAGCAGCTTTTTTCCTCCTAAACTCTTCCATTGTCGTTCTGCTCCTTTTCTTTATTTCGAACGTTGTGACCTCCTCATCGCTGGATTCTGTACCAGCCTGTTTACCCTGTAAATCTCTATCTTGGTCTCCAGACATATCTATTAACAAATAATTAACAACAATGAAAGCAATCAAATCAAGTTAACATAAACATAAACATAAACAAACATAAACATAAACATAAACAACATAAACAAAATATATTAACATAAACATAAACATTAAACGACAAGTTCAATCTCAAATAACAAAATACATTAACATAAACATAAATATTCAGTTGGATAAGAGAACCCTAATACTAAACCAAACATAAATCTAAATCCTAAAACTAGTCTTCATCATCCGACAAAACAATGACTTCATCATCATCATCCGACAAAACAATGACTTCATCATCATCATCCGACAAAACAATGACTTCTTCTCTCCATTCTGTGTACGGTGCCACAAGCTTGTCAATCAAAAGCTTGAAAAAAATTGCATGTTGTTCATATTTTGAGAGGCTCGGTTGCCCCTGGTTTTGAGAGGCTTGGTTTTGGTTCGTTTGATTTTGAGAGGATGGATTGGCACGAATTTTGCGCCTAACGTACACTCGTTCGATCGGCTTTTTTTCCTTTGAATTGCTTCCTTCACCTTTCTCCATTACTACCTAATTGAGATAATAAATTCTTACAAAATAATTGAGATAATAAATTCTTACAAAATAAATTCTTACCTAATTGAGATAATAAATTCTTACAACATAGATAAAACATCAATTCTTACACAAATTAAGGTTCACACATCATAGACAATAATTTAGATAAATAGATAATAGCCTAAGGTTCAAAAATTACACATTTAGCAATGTTCATACAAAATAGCATAGATAATTATTAAATCCTAATTTCACTCCTTCTCTTCCTCCACTATCTCCTCTGGCACCTCCTCTGGCACCTCCTCTGGTCCCTCCTCCCCATCTGCACTTGTTCGTCCGCAACCAACTGGATAGCGCCTCACAGCAGATACAGACCGCCTAGGTAGAGGGTTATCTCGCATCCACTGAGGCACATATCTCTGACGAGTGACATCGAACTCCGGCTTGGTATCCGGCTTTGTCTCCGTCTCCTTCTTGGTCACATCTGTATTTTTCTTGTCCTTTGTCACAGTTTTTCCCTTATTCACCTTAGGATTGCTACCTTCGGCTTTGTCCATTTATTCTAATAATTTTATTCAATTCTAATAATTAATTTAATCATAATTAATCAATTCTAATAATTTGATTCAATTCTAATAATTAATTTAATCATAATTAATCAATTCTAATAATCAATTCCATTAATCAATTCTATTAAATATTTCTAATAATAAATTCTAATAAACATTTCAGTCCCAAATTAAGCAAAACAGCCCCAAAAACAGCCCCAAACTAAGCATTTCAGTCCCTAATTAAGCAAAACAGCCCCAAAAACAGCCCCAAACTAAGCATTTCAGTCCCTAATTAAGCAAAACAGACCCAAAAACAGCCCCAAATTAAGCATTTCAGTCCCAAATTAAGCAAAACAGCTCCAAAAACAGCCCCAAACTAAGCATTTCAGTCCCTAATTAAGCAAAACAGCCCCAAAAACAGCCCCAAATTAAGCATTTCAGTCCCAAATTAAGCAAAACAGCCCCAAATTAAGCAAAACAGCCCCAAATTAAAATTTCAGAGAAAGGGGGTTTACCTTCGAGAGAGTGCTGTCGGGGGCAGAGAGGGAAAGGTGGCTGTCGGAGTTGAGAGAGCAGAGATCTGTAAGGGAACAGAGAGGGAGAGGGGACAGAGAGGAAGAGGGGAGTCAGTGAGGGAGAGAGGAAGAGGGGACAGAGAGGGAGGGGGACAGAGAGGGAGAGGGAAGAGGGATTACCTGAGAGGGAGAGGAAGAGGCGAGTGTTTGAGAGAGACAGCGAGTGCTTGAGAGAGACAGCGAGTGCTTGAGAGACAGCGAGTGCTTGAGATCTAGGGTTTGGAGAGACAACGAGCTTGAGAGTGAGAGTGTTTTCGAGTTTGGAAAGAAGTGACGAAACAGCGGCTAGATGGTGTATATTAAAAAAACGTTTGATCTTCTGTAACGGTTATTAGCTAGTAACCGTTAGAGAAGATCAAACGTTTTTAATATATATGATCTTCTGTAACGGTTATTAGCTAATAACCGTTACAGAAGATCAAACGTTTTTAATATATATGACCGTCTGTAACGGTTATTAGCTAGTAACCGTTAGAGAAGATCAAACGTTTTTAATATTTATGATCTTCTGTAACGGTTATTAGCTAATAACCGTTACAGATTTAACTCTTCTGTAACGGTTATTAGCTAGTAACCGTTACAGATTAGTTTAATTTTTTTTTTGCTTTTTGTTTGTTTTCGTAAGCCTTCTGTTCAACAATTTTAAACTTTAATTTAGAACAATTTTAAGTACAACAAATAATAATTTTGAAATGTTAAATAATAAGTTAAACAATTTAGAATGTTAAACAAAAATTAAAAATAAATTTGCTCATAAATTAGCACATATATGTTAAATTTCACCAATTAATGACCTGCAAAAAAAAATAACAATTTAGCACATATATGTTAAGAATAATTTATATTAGTTTTTGTAACTCACATGTTATTATGTAGCTACTTTCTTTTTTTTCCTTCTTGTGTCGACCCACACGCCTTCGGTGTTATCTGTACGCCTACAACTGATCGATACTGGCTGTGATGTATCGTCGATACCGATAGAAAAAGGAGGTATTTCCTCGAAGTGGTCGTATGCTTCTTCATCTACGACATCACCAACGCCGACAATACGTCTTTTTCCTGAAAGTGGCAAGTAATAAATAAGGAACATTTGTACTCAATAAGGTGAACATTGTACTCAATAAGGTGAACATTTGTACTTAAATAAGATTAACATTTACCATGAAGCACAACATGTCTTTTCTTATCCGCCGGATCTTGAATGTAAAAAACTTGCATTGCTTGCTTATTTGCAAGTATAAAGGGATCGTCTCGATAAGCCCTTTTATTGAAGTCAACAGTTATAAACCCCATCTTGTCTTTTTTAACTCCACCGTGACCGTTGTCGATCCATGCACACTTGAATAAGGGTATCTTAAATTTCAGGTAATCTAGTTCCCAAATCTCCTCGATCCACCCATAATAAGTAGCCGGCCTAACATTATCACTATATAAAGCTACAACAGTGACTCCACTATTTTGCACGGAACTTTTACCATCCTGTTTCCTTGTGTACCAGGTAAATCCATTCAAGTCATACCCTTGGTATGTCTCGACCACGGAATCAGGACGTCTTGATAACCATTTCACGGTTTCATCGATCTATGTTCCTTCTTTCAACTGGGACTGTACTTTATCTTCTAGCCATTGGACAAATTTTATTTCATGCTCTATGGTAATCAAGTTTTCGGTGTAAGAAGGGTATTGTTCACGTAACTCGATTAGATGTTCATTGATGTAAGGCGCCACAATAGCAAGATGTTGGAGAACTTTCATATGTGCTTTGGTTCTCATTGCAAGATCCGGTATATGAGTACTAGCTCCAATTGTACCTGAAAGGTGAACATTTGTGCTAAATAAGGTGAACAAATATTGTGCTAAATAAGGTGAACAAATGTGCTAAATTAGGTGAACATTTGTGCTAAATAAGGTGAACAAATATTGTGCTTTAAGTGAACATTTGTGCTAAATAAGGTGAACATTGGAAGTTAATGTATAACCTTTTCCTTCAAGTCTACCATCATGTCGAGACTTTGGAAGACCGATTGGTTGTACATCCTGCAAATAATCGGTGTAGTACTCAATAACCTCCTCGGCCACATATCCTTCCACTATGCTTCCTTCTGATTTAGATCGGCTACGAACAAGCCCCTTCAATTGACCCATGGCTCTTTCGAAAGGATACATGTATCGTAGAAATACAGGACCACACATTTTTATCTCTCTAACTAAATGAATGGTCAAATGCACCATGGAGTCAAAAAACGATGGCGGAAAGTACATTTCCAGCTCACATAGGGTTAGTACAACACCTTCTTGTAACTTGTCCAAACTATTCGGATCAATCACTTTAGAGCAAATGGAATTAAAGAAAAAACACAACTTAGTGATGGTTTTCCTCACTTCTTCCCTTAGAATTCCTCGAATTGCGACCGGAAGTAACTGGGTCAGTAGGACGTGATAATCATGTGACTTCATACCAAGTAATTTGTTGTCCTTAATAGAAACCTTTCTTGATATATTCGAGGAATAACCAGTAGGAACCTTAATAGATTTCAGGCATTCTAATAAGCTTTTTTTCTCTTGCTTTGATAAATTAAATTGTGCTGCAGGCAGCCAAGTTCGGCTTTTTCCCTTATCTTGTGCCGCTAGTTCTTGCCGGATCCCCATTTCAACCATGTCCTTCCTCGCATTTACGCCATCTTTAGTTTTCCCTTGAATTTCCAACATGCAACCGATCAAAGCTTCACATATGTTCTTTATTATGTGCATCGCATCTAAGCAATGCCTAATCTCCAAACTCTGCCAATATTCAAGATTCCAGAATATAGACTTCTTCTTCCATATCCCCTTGGGTATCTCATTTGCAAATTTCTTACCAAATTTTACATTAATGTCCTTCACCTGTCGATACACCCCTGAACCGGATAACGGTATTGGGGCCTTGTCTTTTTCTACAGTACCGTCAAACCTTTCTTTGTCTCGACGGTAAGGGTGGTTGCGGTTCTTAATAAACCTCCGGTGTCCCAAGTAAACATTTTTTCTGGAGTTTTTCAGGTACACAGAATGGGTGTTTTCCATGCAAATAGGACACGCTTTCGCTCCTTTATTCCTATACCCTGACAGGTTTCTGTATGCAGGAAAATCATTAATTGTGCAAAATATCATGGCACGGAGGTTAAACTCACTTCTAGAGTGTGCATCATATATTTTCACTCCATTCTGCCACAATTCACCAAGGTCATCTATTAATGGAGCCAAGTACACATCTATATCATTACCTGGTTGCTTGGGACCAGAAATCAACAAGGGCATCATCATGTATCTCTTTTTCATGCATAGCCAGGGAGGAAGATTGTAAATACACAACAAGACCGGCCACGTAGTCTGCCGGCTACTAATGTTGCCGTAAGGATTCATCCCGTCTGTACATAAACCCAATCTCAAATTTCTAGGTTCACTGCCGAAATCTTCAAATTCCCTATCTATATTTATCTAATCTGGAGAGTCTGCTGGGTGTCTGAGCATGCCATCGCCTTTTTTCCTGCAGTCTGCGTGCCATCTTAACAATTTGGCATCCTTCGCGTTAGAGAAAAGCCGCTGGAATCTTGGTATTATTGGTAGACAAAACACCACTTTTGCAGCTGGTCCCTTACTACCTTCATCTTCAATTTGATCGTCCCTCGGTTTATACCGTGACGCATTACACTTTGGACATTTATGCAAGTCTCCGTACTCATTCCGGAATAATATGCAGTCATTTGGACATGCATGAATTCTCTCAACTCCAATTTTTAAAGGACATAACATCTTTTTAGCCTTATAAATTGAATCTGGCAACTGGTTATCTTTTGGAAGAAATTCTTTATGTAATAGTTTGAGCAAAGATGTGAAACTTGCATCACTCCATCCATTTTTGGCTTTAAGATTGAACAGTTTGAAAACAGCATTAAGTTTTGACAATTCACAACCAGGATATAAAGCTATTTTATCTTCTTCACGTAACATACCAAAAATTTCAACATTATCAACAAAATTTTCATCCACATTGTTCACAATTTCATCTAAATCGGCATTAAATTCTGAGTTATTTACATTTCTATCATCATCTACATTCTCATCATCAAATACATTGACATCATCAATTTCATCATCCAATGATACATTTTCTTCCTCATACACAGAATCCAATACATTTGTGCTAGTACTATCCCCCCATTCTCTCCATTGAGTGTCCACCGACTATAATCCGGTTGAAATCCATTTATAATCAAATGAGCCTTCACTTCTTCAAAATTAGACCACTTCAACAAATTCTGACAAACACGACAAGGACAATACATTTTATCATCTTCTTTCATTTTCAAATTCTCTTTAGCACAAACCATAAATTCTTCAAGTCCTCTCAAAAATGTAGACGAGCATCGATTACTTGAGTACATCCACGTCCGATTCATCTGAACAATAAAATTTATGCAAATTATTAGGGTTTCGGACCAATTTGTCATATTAGATTTTCGGACCGGTCACCATCCTAGCCCGCTCTTTGGATACTCTGTCTCATTAGCGAGCGTACGTTAGATGCAATGTGCTATCTGAGAAAAATTCGGCAGCATTTCCCCTTATGTTCCCTGAATACGCCAACACACGATTGCTCGTGCGTACGTATCCGTGGAAACACAAGGGAAATGCCGCCGAATTTTTCTCAGACAACACATTGCATCTAACGTACAACTCGCTGTCCTAAATGAGACAGATCGTATCCAAAGAGCAGTACTCCCGACCGGGAGTACTATCCGAGATTAATCCCTAATGGATTAATCTCGGACGGGCAATGACCTAAATTCAGTTGAGTTCCGGTATTTGGTTCCTATATGACAATACAAAATCCATGCCTATATATATATGCAAATTATTAACCAAATGCAAATAATTTAAAAAAAGAGAAGTTCATGAAATTATATACTTTCAATCGTGTGACTTCCGATCCGTTGAATCGTGCGACTTATCCGGCCGATGTAAGATCTTCTCCTATTCAATGAGATCTTAAAATATATAAAAAAACAAAAATAACCATGAATTAATGAAAAAATCGAAATAAATAAGAAAAAAATGTAAAAATAAAAAATACGGTTCAAAATTAATTTTTTTTACCTTAAATCTGCTCTCCTTCTTATTCTCTTTCTAATTATTATTTTTTCAGAATTTTTAGAAAATTTTTGCTATTTTTTTGGAGTGAAGTAGGACACCACAAATCGCAATAAATGAGAAGATCAGAAAAGAGTTAAGTGCGGCGCTAGCTGTGAGTTTGTTGGGATGGGAAGACCTAACTAAATACAGAACTTTTCTGTAACAGTTATTACAAATAACCGTTACAGAATCAATAAAAAATAAAAAAAAACGTTAACCTACTGTAACGGTTATTTACTAATAACCGTTACAAAAGATGGTTGATATTTATATATTTCTTTTTTCTTTTCTGTAACGGTTGCTGGATAATAACCGTTACAGAATATAAGAAATCTGTAACGGTTATTATCCAACAACCGTTACAGAAGCATCATGCATTTTTTTTCCTGACCATGACGGAAATGTTATTACGGTTGTTTCATAATAACCGTTACAGATTTGTGGCGCCAATTTTCCCGCCTAATGCCTCACTATTCTGTAACGGTTATTTCAAAAACCGTTACAGAAGTGCCGTTACAGAAGATCCTTTTTCCCGTAGTGTCATGTCATGAAAACACACCTCTCGTTAATTACTTAATTGCATCCATATCGGAAAATAAAGTAACGGAACTAAATATTTGGTTATATTGGTTTTTCTCTAGGTTTACTGTACATCCAAAAAGGCTATGCCTTTTTAATGATTCAATGGGTAGGTTTAACCGTTTAAATATATATGAGCACACTAAACCTACCTTTACTTGAGGAGGTTGGCTGCACAATAAAACGTACTAATTGGGACCCACCATTAACCACTCAACCTAACCTGAATCTGATGCTATTTAGTGTATTTTGAAAACAGGTGTAGTCTTTAATTAGTTGATAGTTTGATACGTTGTTTTATTAATTCGTACATGTAAGGTCTGGTTTGTACATATC
The DNA here is from genome assembly GCA_028095005.1 of Rhynchospora pubera. NCBI lineage: Eukaryota > Viridiplantae > Streptophyta > Magnoliopsida > Poales > Cyperaceae > Rhynchospora > Rhynchospora pubera. Next base: position 11,230 of record JAMFTS010005196.1, read on the forward strand.
TATAGGTGATAATTAAGTAGTCATTGCACAGTAAAAGAACCTCTGACTATTTTAGTATATATTCGATTAAGTCTTTTTAATTCAACTGTTAACACTATTAAATTATTTGATAGAACATTTAATTAAATAGTTTTCGAACAAGTTCAAATTTGGTACTCATTCTATTTAAAAAAATATGAAAAACACATTTATAATGTTAATGTTTTAATTTATAAAATATTTTTTCGGTAAATTATGTTGTGGACTAATTTTTGCAACCAATTTAAATTGGGATTGTTCAATTAAAATTATAAATGAAGATGAATGATCAAGATTCAAGTCCTGTTTAAAAATTTTTGTTCATCATAGAACTTACCCTATTTTTTAATATATGAACGGAATTCCATAAACATTGCATATGCAATACATAAAATTATGCAAATTTTATAGTACAACGAAATTGGTTAATTTAAAAGGGTTGCATATTATATAAACTAAAATTTCACTAGGCGGCCTCAAATATTCTCTGTTCCAGGTAATTCTTCTTTTTTTTGGGGGGGGGGGGTGAATCTTTATCAACTACATATATACAGGGGCGAAGCGCAAATTTTTTTTTATTAATAGTATATTTGTTTGTAATTTAAAAAAAAAAGATCACAAGAAGTTAGGGATCCATCTCAAAAATTTGAGGACTCAGCTAGACATGTCGTGTTTGATTTGAATTGTATAACAACACCTAAAATATCGCATAGGGACCCATGTAGCATTTGTTCCTGACTAATCGTCTTCTTCCTTCATCCCCAATTAATTTTATTAAGACAAAATTTAGAATATAATGGAATATTTGGATAAATAATTATTTGTAGCATATATATACTAGTGTGAATCTCATGCATTGCATGATTCGTCTATATAAAATTTTGTGAACTTTAGGATATTGATGAAGGCTTAAAACCTAGGAATCAAATAAATTTATAAACCTAGAGCTAACCTCACTAGTCGTTTTAGTTAAGCTTTAGGGTCGAACCCAAGGGACGGATTAATGAGTACCGGACTTTACTTCCTCACGAAAGCTAGACAATTAAATTTTTATGGAGTTTTTGGTTGATTAAATCTAAAGGTGCAAGTAAATAAATATTTTTGGATATTTTAATTATCTAAAAAAAATCTAAATGCTTAAAGAGATGTTTTTGGTGTTTTAACAATATAAAAGTCGTCTTAGGTTCAGGTTTCACATCGGTTTGGACTCTAGAACATAGAACTTATCACTTTCGTGCATCAAACGGTGTTTTTCAAGCATATACCGCTCTATTCGATCCGAACAAATGGTATAAGTGTGTGGTTTTGACTCTTTATGAAATTTTATGCTTTGTGCTAGGGTTTGTTGGTCAAACCTAGATACACTAAACCTCAGCTTTCGCTTGTTGGACTAGACACTGGTTCAATCACAACCTAACCTAATTAACTCGATTGGTTCACAACTTTTGGTATAGAATTCAATCAACTTAAACTTGTTTGTTGGAGTTCATAAGGATATCTAGAGGTCTTTTGGACTTGTCTAAAAGTTACACTTTTGGTGTCAACTAATCTCCCCTTTTGGATCTACGATTTATCCCAAATACTTATCTAAATTATCTTGATTATCCTAACTTTAGAACTTAACTAAATGCGGCCGTACATCTAGAAGTTAATTAGACTTAACCAAGCAATTCAAACAGGCAATTAACATAATTCTCAACAAAACAAATCAACAAAACATATCATATCATATCAAGTCAAATCACAACACATCGAAACCTAAATTACTTCCCTACTCCTAAGACAACATAAATTTAGCCTAACATGAAAGCAAAATAAGATACAAGCTCCATCAAATCAAAATATCAAGAGAATGGAAGAAATAAACCAAATATCGCTTCTAACTCAAGATACCGAACGTCCAGAGCCGTGGTTGGGTTGATTCTGTCGCCGTCGCGTCTAGAATTGCTCCAAAGATGATGCCATGGTCGTGCTATGATGAAAGAGGTGGAATCCCACGCCTTTCGCGTGAGAACGGTGGTGGAAAGGTGCCAAAACGTGGTAGGAGGTGGAATTTCGTGTATGGTGGATTTCCCCCCTTTTCTTCTGGCCTAGGAGAGCATAAATAGTGATATTTTGGACTTGGAAAGGAGGCTAGGGCATCATGGCAAGAATTCATACCAAAATATTGAGTTTCCATGCTTGAAAACTTGCCAAATGCACTATGTCGGCTCTCAACTCGGACCGAGTTGGCTCCAATTCGGACCGAGATACCAATTTAGCAGTTTTCTGACTTTCAACTCGGACCGAGATGGATCCAACTCGGACCGAGTTGACTCCAGACCGAGAAGAGGTAGTATTTCGGCCATAATTCATTCACCCGAACTCCGATTGAGGCGATTCAATAGGCGTTGGAAAGCTTAGGATGAGCTCTTCAATGCTATTGATTCCATTTGACCAATTGTTTCTCTTAAATCCACCATTTTATGCATCAATTGAGTTTGATCCACCGAGTTCCTGCAATTCAATACAAAAACCACAACAGTACCCAATTCTAGACAAATATAGCACGAAGCACAATGAATATAGGGGTTTGAGTTACCATTTAAGTGTAAAGTCCGGTCAAAAAGCACATATAAATATGAGATATCAGATATAATAAACAAAAACTACCACAGAAGATAAAAAATACAATTCAGATATTATATAAAAAGTGCCAGTAAAAATCATAAATACTATTCTTGTCAAAAAAATTTCGAGTGCCACAAAAGATAAGAAATATTGTGGTTTGAACAGTGTCCAAATTCCTCTGTATGCCTCATATCTTTATATATCTATAATATAGAAAAAAAAGTGTTCAATAAGATTTTTAATGAACCTATTATGTAAAATTATGAAAAAAATAATAATTCATAGGAAATTGTTGTATTTTTTTATTGTCTTGATTTTTGAATTATTATTTTGCATACTAAATATATTATTTTGGATTTTCTATTGTTATTATAATATATATTTGATTCCTCATGAATTTTTTATATCACATTATTTAGAGTTTTATATTTAAAAATATTATTATACTATGTCTATATGAAAAGTTACATCATACATATATTTTCAGTAAAAAAAAATTACGGACCCTATTCACACGAAATCTTAACTTCGCCGATGTACATATATATACACTAAATCATTGCTCCCAACTTATAACGCTACTTTGACGAGACAAGAACAAATAATAGAGAGTAACAGTACTACTACATTTACATTAATGCAATTTTGAATTTGCACGTAGCAAAAATGAGTGGTAAGGTGCTAAAAAAGTAGTACGTAGTAGTATAGTATTTGTCGGCAAGACACATGTAATAGTGACTTCTCACCTACTCTTATTTACTAGAGTACTCTGTCTCTCTCTCCAAATCGATTAGCTATGCTCAGAGCATAAGAAAAAGTGTAAAGTTCTTGAATTATTGTACTCTGTGTAGTGAGCTTTTTCAATTTGTTCTGGAAAGAATTCAAAATTTCATTGCTATATTCGGTCAAAAACGTTCAGTTAGTTTTGAGCAGGCATTTTCTACATAACATATTTTAGTCAAGTTATATATGATGAGTTGTTGCAATATCAGCTTTCTCAGCAATATATTGGAGCAATTAATTTAATTAGTTGATCTACTTAATATTTTCTTATTTGAGCAAAAAAATATATAAAATCTTATTACGTGTTTAAAACTAAGAATGGAGTCCAATTAGATTCTCTCTTTTATTTTAAGAGGTAGACTAGAATTAGTCATGACTAACATTTGAGTCCGTGAGCTGCGATTAAATTTCAATTTTCGTGATTCTAATAGTCGGTCTGAACCGTTCAATATGTTCTTCATATTGAAATTTCGTTGGGGGTCAAATTTTACATTTTTCTGAAATTTTTTAATATTTTTTTTATATTTTACAAAAATTTCAATCTAAACAATTCTGGATCCTTCAATAGCAACTATTTTTAAAATTCTCAAAAAAATAGTAAAAAAAAATCAGAATAATATAAAATTTGATCTCTAATGAGATTTTAATATGGAAAACACATTGAATCGTTCAGATTAGCCATTAAAACCTAAAAAATTGAAATATAATCGCGACCATCAGTCGTGGCTGATTTTAGTTAACTTATTTAAAAAATTATTCATGCGTCTTATAATTTTTTAAGACTTTTTTCTAGAGGAGTCCAACCTTCTAAACATAATAAGATAAAACAACAATATATAATATGTCATGCACAGACTCGTATTACTTAATTTACCGAAAACATTTTCTAAATTCGTTGCTGCCATGGAACAAGTAGCTATTTATCATCCACACATAGATGCATTTGGGCCTTCATGTGTTAGTAGGGCTGTATACGAGCTAAGTTCGAGCGAGTTAGCCTCAATTCGAACTCGAATTCGTCACAATTCGAGTCAACTCGTGACTCGACAGCAAAGCAGTTCCGAGCTATTCGAGCTAACTCGAACTCGGCTCATTTTAACTCGAGCCAACTCGTGACTCGGCAACGAACTCGTGAGAAGGTGTTGAGGTACTAGTCACCTTAGAATTTTGCTCGAAAATAGAAAAAGAGGAGCAGTCATGAGGATGTAAGGGAAGGAAAAAGGTCAGGGGACTTGGGGACTAGGGTTAGTGAACGAGTTATTGGACTACAAATCAATAAAATTGTTGGGCTGTATATTAATATGATAACATTTTATATTTTGCAGCCTGTATAATCTGACTCGAGTTGTACCGAGTCGAGTTGGACCCAACTCGAACTCGGCTCGTAAAATTAACGAGTTGGGATAACTCGAGTTGTTATAACTCGAGTTCTTCTAAATCGAGTTTTCATCGAGCTTTTTTCGATTCGAGTTCGAATAACTCACGAGTTACGAGTTAGCCATTCTTGGAACCTTGAGATATCCTTCTCATCTTTTTTTTTTTTTTGCATTTAATTTTAACCTAGAATTAAGTATTGCAAGAGACTAGCTCGTAAATATTGTAAAAAGGAAATAAAATAAAATAATATGGTGCCTAATTATGAATAAAAAATATATAAAAGTCTAGCGTTGAATTTTGATGACAACTTAATAATTAATAAAGCATTGTACATGTATCAATGCTCGTCTATATCTAAACTAAAATTTTAGTTATCAAGGGAAGGAGTGGACCACTAATATGTTGCTATTAATGATTTCTCCTTTTTATACAGTGTTTCAGACATAATAATTATACAAATTTACCCTCGCAATGTAAGATAAATTCCGTACCAGGTCTTTCATGATAACACCCACGCAAACAATAGATGGACATTGCGAGCATAATTATTACTTTTCATATGTTAAGTTTCCAGACTTTTCTTTGTACAGATTCTTTGTGGTCAAATTTACGGACTTGTACGTGGTAAATTGTAAGGTAATATATTTGAGGCAAATGAGGTGATCTTTTTAAATCAATTGAGAAAATGAGACAACTTCATTTGTTTGGGAAATCAAGGCAAACGAGGGAATCTAAATAATTACTACGTAATTTCTGGAGAGCATTTGAGGCAAATGAGAAAATCTTTGTTTTCAATCAACTAAGAAAATGAGAGAACTTTATTTGTTTGGGGAAACAAGGTAAATGAAGGAATCTAAATAATTTCAACGTAGTTGTTGGAGAGTATTTGAGGCAAATGAGGGAATCTTTGTTTTTAATCAATTAAGAAAAAGAGAGAACTTTATTTGTTTGGCAAAACAATGAGGAAATCTAAATCATTTCAACGGAATTGTTTGAGAGAGTTTTGGAGATTAAATTTTCTTTATTTGCAAACTGAAGTAAATGACTAAAATGTAATATACTTTTGCTATTTTTATTGTTTCTGTGTCAATATATCAGCCATAAATGATATATTATTTTAAAAACACCAAAGGAAAATTTACTTAGTAGCCCAAAAAGGGGGAAAAAAAACATTGGCCTGGGGATATGCTCAATTTCTAGTAATTTAATTTGAATGCAAGGAACCTACATGAAGTAAAACGACCAAATCATTGTAACGGATTGAAATAAACAGATCGCTGACATGTGTAAGGAAAATGAACATCTAATAACGTGAACCAATTCAAAAAAATAAGGACATTTGAATCATTTTATCATAAGGGAGTTTTAATTAAAGCTGCCTCTGGACAAGGGAACAGCCTTCCACTCCAAACAAAGCTGATCAAATCAGGACCACTGATTGCAAAATCCCACTATTGGGTCGGGTACAAGTCATGCATTGGTAAACTCCAAATTCAATGGAGATTGAATGGGTAATCTTATCCGTCCTGTTTTGCCAAGGATAACAGGTCAATATGATCTGACAATTTTTCCTTTTTTTTTTTGAAACTTTGTTTAATGCATATTTCAAAATTTGTAAAGGCTAATATGATACTTGTAAATAAAAATGGTCACCTCCATTGGCCAAAACTGGAGGGGTTTCAGTCATTCTAGCCTCCAGACATTCCTTCGTGGCGGATCCCACTGGGAGCCGTACAGAGAGTGGGCCCCGCAACAAGAAAATATGTATAATGGCCTTTAATAAATGAATGGTAAGTGGGTCCCACAATCTGTAAAACGAACGAATCGAAGAAGCCCGGCATTGACCAGGTCCTGTAGCAGCCTTTTATTTTCTCAAGTGGACTTGTCCGCTATGTCCACCAATCTCTCCATTTAGTACTAGTAGTACACGTTGAACCAAAATAAAATAAAGCTCTTTAAGTAAAACTTGTTTATGCCTTTATGGAACAAGAATTTTTAAAATTTGTAATGAATTTTTGTACGTTTTCAAACTCTTATTTAACCCCTCCTAAAATTTTGAAAGATATTTTATTATTAATCACCATCAGTGTGATTATTATATTTGAACTCAGTGGATATTATGCACGATCCTCATGAAAAAAAAAAGATTAGTTTTATCAATGAACAAAATTTTTCTCTTTAAATTTCAGGTAAGCAATATTAAGATTTATCTCACCGATAAGATATTGAGAGAGTGAATTGTAAATAAAAAAATAATCTTAAATGTGTTTCCTGAACATGTAATTGTTCGTGTTAATGATTAATGCTAGCAAAGCCTCAAATTTGTTTTGTCAATAAGGGAAACCGATAAGAAGAAAAATATTTAATGACAAAAGTTAGCTATTTAAAATTAGAAGGGAATGAGATGACATTGATATTTTGTTCTATTTGTTAGAATTGTTCGTGCTAATTTAAGAAAAAAATGAAAAACTGGCATTATGTGTTCCTTTGACGTGTAATTGTTTTTGTTAATGATTAACAGGAGCAAAGTCTGAAATCTATTTTGTCAAGAAGGAAAAAAACACGAAGAAGAAAATTATTTAACGACGCAAGTTAGCATTTTAAACTAGAAGAGAATGAGATGATAGTGATATTTTGTTCTATTTATTGGATTTGTTCTAGCACGAGTAATTAGCAATCCACAAGAAACAAGACATCTCCATTTAAAAACGAATGGACAATATAAAAAATTAAAAGCACCCAAAAAGATGATTGCTACGTCCGTATCGTAGAGACAGCGATAAGTGGGACCTGATATCAATAGTGGATAGTGGGGCTCACAATAGTACGGAACGATGATAATGGAGCGTCAGATCTGCATCAGACGGATGGTGGGGTCCGACTGTATCCGTTTGTTGAATCATTACCTTTATTGACCTCTCGTTACGATTGAAATTAAGTAGCCTAAGCCAGCATCCTTGTCTTCTCCAGCTTATTTCACTGGAAGTATCCTTTCCTCCCAGATATGCGTCTGGAGATTAATCAAACATGTTCTTAAAAATATTTGTAGAATCCCATTCTTTTATTAAATTCAATGTAATAGGTTGGGTTTTGCTACTTATTTTATGGCTTCAAAATTTTAGAAAAGCAGCGGTTATGACTTGATTTTACGAGCTTTTCTAGTTATACCAGCCTTCGAAGTAGTATAATAGTACTTTCTACTTTTTCAACCAACAATTCAATCATTCAATAATAATGTGTCAATCTTTCGCATCTTAATATTAATCGAAAAAACAAAAAGGACCAACAAAACATAATGCCGCCAGAGAGCAGTTGAGGCATATTCTTAGGCAGGTAATATCGAATTAATTTATTGTCTCTCTTTGTGCAATCACTACCATGTTTTCATTGAAACTTATTATGCACGCCAATCATTTGGTTAACTATAACCTTATTAGTTTTTAAGGAAAATATTGTTAGACAACACAAACGTTAAATGGAGTTGTGCGTCACTACACAATGACAGAATAAAAGCAACTGCACATTGTCATTTGCTCGTCTAATAAATATTCCTTGACACGAAGAATCCATTCACATTGCATAAAAATATTGCAACTTTTGAAGCAATCAGGCCCATCACCTGATGATAACATAGTGTTATTTTAAGGCATATATAGTCACCATATCGCTATCAAGACTCGAGAGTCATAATCGTAGCGCCAAGCTGACGTCGCAAAATGATTTCTTTTGTTGCATCCACGGTCCACCTAATTTCCCATAAATTAATATGACGCAGCCTAACTGCCTAAGTCTCATCAGAGACGGTTTTCTTACTAATAGCCCAGCCCAAGGCCCACTGTCACCCAAGAAGATTGTAGCGTTATCATGCAAAAGCATAAACATTTAGTAGCAAATATATCGAACAACAATAGTAGCACAAATTATATTTTACTCCCAAAGGAGACGCAAAAGGATAGTTGTGTTGATCTATTATATATATATGACATATATTTTAGGAGAATATCAAGGAGAAACAAAAACTCAAGCAGCTAAATACTGATAGCTTGAGACAAATCCTGTGATATATTGTTTAGGGGATTTAGTAAGGCTCAACAGGTGACCTGAACTTGGCTCCAGCATAAACAGCCACAGGACCCAGCTCCTCCTCAATCCTTAGCAACTATAAAACATGTAACAAAACAACAATGAGAAAAAGACAATAAGATCTCATCATTTTCTTCATTATATAAAGTTGAGATACAGTCAAAACAAAGAAGAAAGTTCCATGAGTGATACTATTGGACATTCAAATGCATATGTACCCCCGCATAATAAGAAATATCTCATGCAGCGACACAAACATTGGGTATGTCACTTATACCCTGCCTACCGAATTGTAAAAAGTAAAAACCCACTCTCTTTTGTCATCAGTGTATGTGTAAGTTGGGGATACCAGTAATTTAAAAATCCCAAACCACCCTCCTCTCAAGCATACTCTCATATCTAAAATTTAATGCAGAGAGGGAAATTGAGAGAAGTAATTTGGAGCTATCCTTAGACAAATATTGAAAAGTAAGGGCCCCAATGGATTTTAACATATGTTGCAAGGGCCTGGATGTTATTTCTGATTTACATATCTTTGATATTTTGAGGACGTTACACAGTGAAACCACCATCACGAATGCAGATATCTAAAAATGCACAGATAGGCTAGTGGACAAATTGAGATATAATGGTTCCAATAATAATATAAGGTGAGAGATTGCCTGATTATATTTGGCTAGGCGTTCAGATCGGCACGGTGCTCCAGTTTTGATCTGGCCCTGTTCAAGAAATAACAGTTTTACACGGACACTTCTAAAATGACTCATCCAGAAAAAAAAAAACATAATGAGATAAAGAGTCAGAGACTTACTGTTGCCAGCCCAACTGAGAGATCTGCAATGAATGTATCCTCCGTCTCACCACTGAAAGTAGCATTATCAAAGAGGTCAATACTATATGGTACAGATTTCAAATATTGCTTATTTGTGTAAATCATCTTTTAAAGAAAAATTACTACCTCCTGTGGCTGGCCATTACACCCCAACCTGCATGCTTGGACATTTTAACAGCCTCAATACTCTCAGTCACTGACCCAATTTGATTCACCTATCATATTGTTTACAAATAATAGTTCATATGATAAAGACAATATAGTAAAGTGAAAGCATGTAAAACAGAAAAAAAAACTTTTATTTACCTTCAGAAGAAGAGCATTGCAAGCCTTTTCTTTTATTGCCTTGGCAACCCTCTACATGACCAAATTAGGGGAACAAATAAAATGTGGATATGTTCAAAAAATAATTTTACAGAACATTTTCTTGGTTTTTGCATGTTACACCCAACATCATTTGAAGAAAAAAACATTCAAATAGTCTCTTAGTGGGATTTTATGCATATAACTCATCCACTAAAACCAATGTTAATCCCACAGAAAAAGTCAACCAGAAAATTAACCCTTTATTTGTGGCTCATGCCATTCAGGAATAACCATTGACCATTTTTCAGTTTGGACTTTGAAGCAACAAAACTTCAAATCATAAAAATTCATCCCATTACCATCCGTGGATAGTACTTCAAAATAATTCAAACAATTTCAGAAGATACTTAAAAAATGAGAAGTATTTGTTGCAACTTGCAATTACAAAACCATATTCAATTCAATTTCAAAAGACCATATATTAATGAAATAACAGAGGGAAAGTATATTAATGAAATAATCAAGGAAAAAGTTATGCTTATAGGAAAGTCAAAATACGAACCGTTGGATTAGTAACAAGGAGATCATCTCCTACAATCTGTACTTTATCTCCAATCTCCTCAGTCAACTTAGCATAGTGAGTCCAGTCATCCTGGTCAAAAGGGTCCTCAATTGACACTATTGGATAATCAGTTACAAATGACTTGTACACATTCTTGAGGCTGTCTCCTGATATCTTTTGTGATCCATCATTGTTCTATCAAAATCAAAAGGACAGAAAAGAGAGAGATGAAAATTCAAAAGATAAGTTAGTTATTTTTATATATTTTTTAATACTGTTTAGCGTGCACATTAGATGTAAATATACCATCTATTCTGAGAATCCTTTTGTGGCCTGCCACATTTTTGTAGACTTCTTTTACTTTAATTTACTAATTATATACAACTTAGAATAAAACACTTATCAAGCTCTTAACAAGTTTCGGATCAGGAAGGCAGAATTAACCTCCTCTTTGAAGTTGAGATCATAAGTATGGTCCTTTTCATTGTAGAATTCTGAAGCGGCAACATCCATTCCAATCACAACCTATCATATGTCAAGAAGAATAAATAAAAAGAAGAACCCTCCAATTAATCAGTGAAAATATATTGCCTAGAGATAATTGTAAGGATAACAGACCTTGCCAGTATAGCCAGCTTTTGCAATGGCAGTCTTCAAGAGCTCAAGACCCTCTTTGTTCTCCTACAATCCATAATAAATAAGCAAAGAGATATATAAATAAGCTACAATTAAACATATGATTCTGAAAGAAAGAGGGTAAATCGGAAACCTGGATATTGGGAGCAAAACCACCTTCATCTCCGACATTAGTTGCGTCCTGACCATACTTCTTCTTTATCACAGCCTTTTTTAGAAGAACAGCATTAAAAATTAAAGTAAACATACTAAAATGCAAACGGAGAAAGAAAATAAGTTATTTAAGTTTTAAACAAAGGACAAAATTGTTTTAAATTTTAACCTTAAGGTGATGATATACTTCTACACCCATCTTCATTGCTTCCTTGAAGGATGAAGCACCGACTGGAAGAATCATAAATTCCTAGAAGTAGAGAATTAGATAAGAACCAGAACATGAAAAGATCTAAATCTAGAAATTTCATAAACGTGCAAGAATAGTTTATATTTACCTGCATGGCAAGCTTGTTTCCAGCATGCGACCCACCATTGATGACATTGAAAGCTGGCACAGGTAGTACCAGGTGCTTGTTTCCAGCAAGGTTTGCAATATGCTACAATTACAATATAAATACATCAAATGATGTTTTAGATATATCAAAAAATAAAAAAAAATCCCATACCTGGTAAAGGGGAATTTTTTTGACACTAGCTCCTGCTTTGCAAACAGCAAGTGACACAGCCAGTATTGCATTCGCACCAAGCTAGAATTTGCATAAAGAAGTATATAAAATTTAGTTGCTAAATATCATGTCAAAACATATGCGAAGTGGACTCTGGGTTAGCACAAAGAAAGATACCTTTTGCTTGCACCAACCCCACTCATTCTTTGTTCCATCAAGCTGTTGCACCATATAATTGTCAATTTGGGTCTGCTCTGCTGGGTCCTGACAAAGCCATACAGCATGTTCAATTCTTCTTCGGTTTTAGTTTATATAATTTAAGATGAAAAAGTGAGTGGAAAAAGAGTGAAACTCAAAGGGAAGATGAACCTTGCCAATTAATGCTGGTCCAATGATAGCATTCACATTCTCCACAGCCTACCGGTGAAAATATAATAAGTACATAAATAATGTATCAACATCTTATCAATTGCCACAAGATTAAGAGGCTGTATATATTGCAAGATAACAATTTACAAAACTGTATAGCAGAAAGCCAGAAAGGCATTATCGAAGTACCTTAAGAACACCTTTCCCCAAGTAGTCAGATCCACCATCTCTCAGCTCCAACGCTTCATAAACACCTACAATTGACATGATATATCAAAGAATATTTTATACAAGCTTAACTTAATAAATTTTCATAATCATAATCAAATAAAACTAAAATGAGTTCTTGCGCAGGGGCGGAGCTACATATATGCAAAACTGTGCATTGTCCCCCCTGTACATTCAAATAACCCCTAAAAAGTGCAAAAATTACATGCTATTATGTTTGATTCATTCAATTTGCCCCCCTAAAAAATAAAAGAAATTTAACATGGTATCTCTTTGCCCCCCTTGTTCTAAAAGTCTGGCTCCGCCCCTGTTCTTGCGGTACCTGTTGAGGCACCACTTGGGACAGCTGCTCTTGCATAGGTCCCATCAGACAAACAAACATCCACCTAACATGTTTAACCAGAAGTTTATTTTAATAACTCAAAATTAAACAAAAAAAATATCTATAAAAGATACTAATATAAAAGACTCAAACATAAACCAGTTTTTAGAATTTAGAGTTTTAGACCATTTCAAACAAATGTGCACTTCAAAAATCAATATTGCAATTTGCATCCATGGATGCTTATAGAGAAACATACAATGATTACAATCTATTTATAGAAATCATACATGTCATAACTTCTAGAATTCATTGTATAATACACAGAATTATAGAATGAAAGCTATAAAACAACTTAATAGGAGAGTAAACCTAAAATCCAAAACCTATCTCAGTATTAACCTGATGAAAGAATCCCGATCGACTACTTCAACTCAGCTTTAGAATAACTACGGATTTGTTAAGCCTAGGGTTTACGACGAGGTTTAAGGCAACGATTAATCTTCAAACACAATCCAAACCGGATTAAACATCAATCAAACAAATACTACTCGTATTCGATCAGATCACAACCAGAGAACTCTCACCTTAAAACATCTTATATTATCCAACTAAATATGCCAAAATCAATCGAAAAATAGAAATCAAACTACCTCAACAGTCGGATTGCCACGGCTATCGAAGATCTGTCTCGCCTTCACGCTCTTGATCGTCGCCATTTGTGCTCTAAACTGAGATTTTTGCGCAAGATAAGAAGTGGTTTTATTTTTCCCTTTTTTTGTTTCGAGAAGAGAGAAAAAGATCAATGGGAGAGAAATGAAAATTATGAAATGGATATACTAAAATGGCAGCTTATAAGTGAGGTCAGGTGTGGCGGATTTAATATTTAATTTATAATTTAATGGTGAAGCGTGCGGGTTTGGTGGGTCCCACGATTTTTAGGAAAAGCGCAACCGTTGGATTTGAAAGGTCACGGATTTTACGGGTGGGATAGGGAAAGAGACGACAGAGGAAGCGACACTTTTCTTTTTTAATTGATATATTTTGGTTGAACTTGGTTTATACTTTTGTTGCGTACAATATATTTAGAATAGCAACCGGATCGTCATGTTAATAAAGTGAATTTATTTGTACGTTATGAGCTAAGCGCATACGGTTTATAGTTCGAAAGAGGAATATTCCGTTGTATTTGAGAGAAATCCAAGGCCGAGAATTCGTCTTCAACATGGGCTTTTGTAGTTAAACTAACGATCAATGGGCCGACGAGCTAGATTAAACTAAAACCCCATAATTCTTACGAAACTAACTTGTAAATATTTTAAGGGAAATTCGTATACATATTACCAATTATTTTATTCTTTTTCTTTGTAAATGAAATATTTATAAGTAGTGCAGGAGAGTGGCATGACTGGACACAATAGAAATTGTCAATATTTAGCAATGCTAGCCAGAGCCCAAAATAACCCAACAGTATTTATAAAATTTGGATTTTTTTCTATTTTTTTTTCGAATTCTTTATTATTATAAAATTAGTTTTGAATTTTCGGAGATTCCTAAGACCCTAACCGAACAATCTTTCGAGCGGCAGGTCCAAGATAACGAAACCTTGGGCTTATCAAAACCCGGCAGGCCGGCACACAAAAACTTTATAGAAGCGGCCCAGAAGACTCAAAGAAGTTGACTCCTTCCAAAGGAAGGATTTGGAAGGAGGCTAACTGGTTTCTTTTTTTTTTTTTTTTTGAGAAAAGTCATCGCAAAACGGCAGCCTGCATACTTTACTGATGCAAAAAGAATCAAACAAAGTCTTACAAAAGCCAATCACCAGAGGTGATTGTACCAGAAAAAAAGAAAAGAAAAGGAGATAAGCAACAAGGCTGTTTGCACTTACATCAAAATAACCCACAACCTACTACATGCTTACTACACAGAACAGAAAAAGAAAAAAGACAGTCTTCAAACATCTCCCAACAAATTTTCATCTTCAACCTCTATTGCGTGCTCAGTATTTCTATCTATCTCAGCCCTAATTCTGGGCTGGCCTGTACCGGTAAGACCAATGGTACCAAAAATACCTTCCCTCCTGGTCCTCTGCTCCAAACCAGTTCTTGTACCTGTCCACACATAGAAAAGATGCATGGCTGCCACAACTAAGTTAAATGGGTTAATGCCAGTACTGGAATTAAAGGTTCTTCTGTTCCTTTCATTTCAAATAACCAAAATCCAAGAAGCAAATAAAGTTTTATAAAAACAGCTTCTTTCTTTGTGTAAAATTGAAGTTGAGGACCAAAAGTTATTAATAGAAGTGATGTCTAAAGGGAAACCTTAAGGGATACTATCAGTAACAGTATTCTAAAAAATAGAGGCATGTTAGCATTGAAAAATAAGTGGTCAATAGTCTCATTTTGGTTGCAAAAGCTACAGGTGATATCACCCTGCCATCCTCTAGAAATTAAATTGTCTCTGGTTAAGTCTTTATTATTTAAAAAAAGCCAGAGAAAAAGTTTAAACTTAAGTGGTAACTAGCTTCAGTTTCCACCTTGGATCACTCGCTATAAAAAAAAATAAATAAATAAGAAAAGAGAAAAAGAATTGAGAAACTTCTCCAGCACACACATGAGAGAGCTTCGCATATAAAAGCAACACCCTGTCAAAAGTTCCCTCCAATCAAAATCACACTCACTCTCTAACGAAATTCCTCTTTAAGACCAAACGAGTTAGGAAGAGGGAAGGAAGAGGGATTAGGGAAAAAAAATATTGTGAAGTGTGTAACTTTGAGAAGAGTGGGAAGATGTTATTCTGAGAATAAGAAATGTTATTTGGATGGTGTGTTAGGAATAAGCAAATTGATATCAACTAGGTGGGGAAGCACGGCTTCGCCATGCCTTAGCGATTTTTTTGTATTTTAATTTTAAAAGTCACTAATAATTTGTCATTCAGTCTAAATGGTGTGCAACAGGCAAATGCTAAGACAAAATGCCATAATTTTTCTTTTCACATGAGCTGTAAAAAATTGAGTGCATAAGTATCTAATGAGTGAAAAATATTAACCAAGATGTCATTACCAATGAGGCAGTAACTCAAAATTAAATATTATTATCAATGAAATCTAGAATTAGAATGAGTAATTATATTCGAGGTAAAAAAAAACAATGATCTGAATCATATCAAATCTTGAAAATAACTTTATAGTTGATATCTCTTTGATTAATAAGATAGAAAATATTTGTTCTGGTACATAAATGGTTTGATGCTGGTATTTACCAAGTTTTCCGATAGTCTCATATCTTCCATTTTTTTGTACTTAACCCCTCGAGAGCCTAAAAAAAGAGAATACACAAATGAATAAAACAAGGAGTATTTATGAACTGAAAATCTAAAACATAAATAGAAGAGTTTCAAGTCAAAAACAATTGATGGCTTAGTTTTTTATTGATAATTAACCCTTAACTAAATTAAAAAGTTTAATGATGCAAATATCACCAAAAAAAAATTCTCAGAAGACTTTATGAGATGAATGTTAGAGATATGTCCTAGAAACCAATCAGTTGGTAGCTATTATATTAGTTTATGTTATTGATGATACTTGATCATTTGTTTCTAGAGATTATTATTGACAGATCATTCAGGTTGAGGATCTGAATTGTAGATCTCTGTGGATCATTCGTCAGAATGACAATAATATCTCTAAAGAGTCCATAGTCTTGATAATTAACAAGGAACACTAATTATCAGATAAGACTAGTATGCAAGTTAAGTGATGATTAAGTTCTACAAATCATGGGTAAGGAGTTACCGACTTAATTGCATATGTGTATGTGATTGGAACATAGCACAGGACATGACCCAATGAAATAAATATATAGATTGTGTTATGTGTCATTATTTATTTCATACGTATTTGATTCTGAGTTTGAGATGGTTCAGTTGTTTATAGATTGTGTTATGTGTCATTATTTATTTCATACGTATTTGATTCTGAGTTTGAGATGGTTCAGTTTTTTTACATGAGGATAGGTTCTATAAATATCGTCTAACGCTGATTCCTGATAAGGACTGCTATACGGACTTTATTTATGTTCTCTTGAATTGTGCGAGGAGAAACTGTTCATCAAGATAACCGTATGTCCCTCATTAGTTCACCTAGTGAGTGATAATATCTACTGGACCCCTTGATGGAGTTGGATCGTATGCGCGCAACTAGGCGATCAACTCTAGATCAAGAAACGTATAATATGCAAGAATGACACATTTCTATCTTAGATTATACAAGGATATCATGTGACATAAGAATCAAAACAATAAGATACCATTTCTTATGCAGGATTGAAGTATTGTATTGGTACAGTATTTATTTTATTGAATTGGGAATCATAACGTGTTGCTAGATGCCGCTTATGATTATCGGAAATAAATAGTGATTTATTTTCCATGGCCAACAAAGCATAAATCCTCAAAGGATCACACAAATAGGACTTTAACCATACGTGCATTATTTATTTATTTGCAGTAGCGAGTACTGCGAAT
>JAMFTS010005190.1:0-28537 GCA_028095005.1 Rhynchospora pubera
AAAAACTATGTACATAACCCAATAAAACCTTAGAATAAAATCCCAACGAAAACGTTAGGATCCAATAAAACCAAAAATCCAAAACCTTAACTTAACCTTTTAGCTAAAACCCAAGAAACAAGGTATTATGTCCGGTCGGGCTAATGCTTGTAAGGGTGTTTCGTTCTTTTGAACATCATGGAACATTCCTTTGCAAGGCCCAAAATAAACAAGGCAGTTGTAGATAAATAAAGTTCAATAAAAGTCCTCAACCTTTAGAACATGTTAGATAAGAATTTGTCCCGCCGGGCCTAAGTGTAAAGGAGTGTTCTTGTCCTTTTGGACGTTCATAGGGCATTTCCAATACAAAGGCCTACATTATTTTATAATAAAACACACAAGAGTTCCTTTTGCAACCGATGACGGACTCTTATGATTCTTGAGGGTGCAAAGTTATGCTACTAATATTGTTCGCATTGTGAAGATAGTTATAAGAGAGAAATGCCACACTGGGGCAAAGACAAGCAATCAACCATGTTGAAGCGCAAAAACGGTGAACAATCACACTGGGGCAGCCGCAAAGCACGCAAGACAAGGTAAAGAAGAAAATAGAGAGTTCCATTCAGCGAAGGAAGATACATCACTACAACTATTGCATAAAGAATCCTAATGCAAGAGAAGCTTAAATAACAACTGATGGCGACTAAAGGGATACAAAATGGAGACATAAAAGCGCCCTAAGAAGACACTGGGGCAGGGCCAAGCAAGATGACCATTCATTCTGGGGGCAAGCAACGACCCTCACCAACAACCGCAGCTCCTCCACCGGCCAAGTTGTTAAGAGTTGTGGAGATAGCTTGAAGCATGCCTTCCAAAGCATCCATACGGGCATTCAATTCCCCGAAGCACTGATCAATCAAACCCCGAATCGAGACAGGGGCAGGGTCATCAAGGGCCATCATGGCAGAATTATCATCCGGTGGAGAATCAACCTCTATGGGGTCGTATTGATTAGGAGCCGCATTAGGAAGCAAGATGTAGTCATTCACAGGTTGGTTGGGGTCAGGAACCAGCATGCCCATTGAAGATTCAACCCACCCGATAAGTGGCAATGAAAGAAGAAGGTTGAAGGGATGTGCCACATCAGCATCTGAAACACGATTGCCCCACAACATGTCAGGCACACAGATACGAGCCCTAAGCATAAGAGCTTCGATGAGGTGACCATAAGGAAGCGGCTCTCGATCAGAGATAACCACTTGGTGCATGTGGAAGAGAATCATGTGAGCCAGGTTGATAGGCCACTGCTTTTGGATCAGATTACGGAGATAAAAGAGACTCCCTGGTTTTCGCAAGATGGGTCATTGCTCCTTGCGGAAAGATGATGTCATTGACTACCAAGAAGAGAAACCTAAAAGTCATGACAAAAGGAGATGTATAAAGGGAAAAGAAGAGGAGTTGGTACGAAACACAACCAAAGAAGAATGCGAGTAAAAGATAAAGAGAAAGGAAGAAATAAGAAGATACCTATGAAGAGCGGGCAAATGGAAAGTAGACACCCTTTCTACATCAGGAGCCGCCGCCCGGAACCATTGCGACATTCCTGATAACTACCAAAACCGTGAGGCCATCTGATAAGCATAAACAGTGGAACCATTGGCAGTATTGGCAACCTGCAAGTAATTGTCCAAATCTCCAACCGTGATGTGAAAGAAACAGCCAAACAAATAAGAAGAGGCTAAAGGAGTTCCAAAGTGGTTGAACGAGATCCTAAGATTGGCATAAAAGAGGCGAGTAATTCTAGGGTGATATGGCTGATCACAGTCGGCCAGGCCAGCCAAACTCCATGAATCCAACCAACCCCTAATAAGATTCACTTGCTCCACTGGTATCCTCCTCATAGGGCGAAAGAAGTAGCAATCAGCCACAGGCCGCTCTTCATTGCCCATGTCGTTGTAGTAAGAAAGGAAGGCAGTCTCGTCACGGAAAAGATAGCGGTTATCGGGAGTAAGGGACCAGTCTGGAAAAGTGGAATCCAGACGCAAGACAGAAGAACTAGAATCTCCTCTAGCACGTTTGGATGAAGGAGTAGAAGACATGGTGATAAGTGGTTGGAAAAGTATAGAAGAAGATGAAAGGGTACGGTGAATTTGGATAAAGAAGAGAAGAGAACAAAAAGTGTGCTTATATAGACATGATAAGAGGAAGGTTGTAGTTGGAGTTAATCGCGAACGCGCGAACGTGTGAAGAAAGTTTAAGGCTTGTTGTAGTGGCAAGAAGTGGAAAGAAACCGTTCAATTTAGTGCTAGAAAGAAACGGTATGAAGTTAAGAAGGCGTAGAAGAGGTGGAAGTACTCAAGGCCGGTGTCAGAAGAAAACAACCAAAAAGAGGAGTCAAGGCCCATGTAGGTTCAGGCCCAAGGAAAGACAGGAGCGGGCCAAATACCCTAACCTAAATTGTGGAGTGGATCTATGTGCGTTCGAGATTCTAAAAGAAGAAAGAAGAAAGAAGGAAGGAAAATGAGTATGGGCCAAATTCCCATATCTCTTGAAGAAGCGGCGGTAAGAGTAAGATTATTCGAACCTCGCGAGACAAGTGAGGAGAAGGTCTTGAGTGCGAAAGCCCAACCAACGCAAGAATGATGAGGTATTCGTTTCATTGCAAAAAGAAGAAGGAGAAGGGATACCTTGAGCGCGGAAGCTCAATCAGACTGGAAAAGAGAAGGAAAGGAATTACTTGTTGCATCGCAATCAAGTACGCAAAGAAACCTCGAGCGCGAGAACTCAGACAAGCACAAGATCAACCAAATATCGCAAGGCAAAGAAGCACAACGCTCCCACAAAAGCAAGTATCCAAGTTCACCAATAACCAAACATGCAAGCATCGCGAGCATTCAAGCGTCACGAGCCACAGTCTGATCATGTGCCACGATGCTCCTCTCACGAGCCCCTGCCAAATCAAGAAATACAAGACCTTATAGTTCCACCGGCAACAAAAATACAAGGCCCCAAAATGAAGGCGAGCGTAGCTCAACCCAACCAAATCCAAATTCTTGCGAAAACTCGACAAAACCGTCATGCAACTTATTCGAGTACATACAAGGGGTCAAGAAGGGGCCACCAGAGTACGCTGTTCTGCCCAAGGTTCTCACAACCTACTCTGGTGGGGGGCATTTGTTTGACCCTAAAATTTCGCGATTGGAGACACAGACCGATTTACGAGAAGTTAGAGAAAATCGTGAAAAATGGTAAATGGACTCCAAAAATCATGGAAAAATACCTAAAAATACAAGAGATGTTGAAGGAAATTATGGTGTCCCCAGAATGGTCAAATGAGCTACAGAGATCCTATTTTATGCAAAGAAACTCTTACATTTGGAGAAATTAAATAAAATAGGTGGAGGGGTCTTTTAAGAAAATTCTTGGTTCCATCAAATTCTACACGTTTTTATGAGGCTGTGTATTAAATTTCATGAAGAAACTCAATAAGGAAGGGGTCCAAACAATTTATTTGATTTCAGCTGGCTATGAAAATTAAGTAAAAATGGTTAATGGAGCTGTCCATTAAAGGAATTGAATGGAGAGGGAGGTGAAAACTAATTTGAGTTCCCTCCTCACGGGAAGATGCTTGTATACGCCCGTTTCTAGGTGAACCAAGCACAGGGGGTCGTTGAAATTTAATTGGTGTACACAAGACCAAGAACACGCAAACTTTAGGCCAGAGACACTTCTCTCTCTGCCTTATTAAATTTGACGGGTAGGTCCCGCATCGAAGATCCTCCTCTCCAACTGAAAGGAAAGAAAATCACGGAGGAGAAAGAGGAGAGTGCAGCGCGTGCAACCGCCTCCAACGAAATATGTTCGAGCCCTATCCGAGTAGACCCCACCGCGACACAACGACGATATCCACTGCATTGGGCCTCAAAAGATCAAAAGTAGAGATCAATCGAGACTGTAACAGGCCCGTAACCGCCATGGTCAAAGCTGGCACCTCCTCTGTTGACCGTCCCAAAACAAGCACAAATTGGCTGCCTCTCAACCCTTGGATCAGATGGCGATCCGTGTGCCTCCCAACTGACGGCTCAGATGCAGCAGAATCGCAAGCCACTTGAAGAAGCTACTCAGCCCTCATAGCCTATAAATACCCCCTTTTTCACACGAGGCCCCGGGGGGCTTCCATTTTTTTTCTTTCATACACAGAGGCTCTGTTCACAACTTCTTCTTCTCCACAGATCAAAAGCTTAGGATTAGAACACACACAATAGGTTAGCACAGAAGCATTTCATCGAATAGCTAGTAGGCATAGTAATAGATTGAAATTAGGAGAAGAGAAGAGCTCAAGCTTGTAATTGACGAAAGTTCAGGTATGAAATCGATGTTCTTTTGATGTTGAAACAGCGAATTTGAAGGTTCTTCAATCGAAATGGTTGTATTTGAGTTGAAATCGTGGCTTTCTTGATTCGTTTTACTATGTGCATTTGAAAATTCTAATCTTGTATCTTGGATTGATTTGATCTCTGCCTTCTCCTTTATTAATTCCTTGATAAGATTCGATTGCGCACAGCGCATGAGAATCTGATTCAAGTATTGTACATCTCTAGCCGATCTTTAATGATATATGTGCAGTAAAGAATAAACAGCATAGTTTTAAATTGCTCAGTTGTTTCCTTGATTGCGCCCAGCGCATGAGAGGAGCAAGAGAGATTTCGTAGTCGTGAATCTGTTCAGAAGTCCTTATAGGATAGATCGCCAGGATCGTGCTTTATTGAATAGATTTAAATATGCATGTTCTTTGCTTTTTGATAGGTAAATCTGAATCTTAAATTTGATGTTTAAAATTTGTATTTTGATTTCCTCATGATCTAAGATTGAAATTGAGTTTCGACTGCGCCCAGCGCATGAGAGATCTCAATTAAATCACTAAAATCAATAATAGTTAAAGATCGTCGATGCCTCAGTTGTACTCAGACTGCGCACAGCGCATGAAGAGTTCAATTGAGATGAACTTGTATAAGGTAGCTCCTTAGCACTAGCTTTGGAGCCCTTATGCAGGTAGTGTTGCTTTAATTGAGCACATGATGAGCATAGGCAGTCATGCTCGTGATATGCTTAATTAAATATACACTAAATTGTTCTATACTCTCTCCAAATTAGGAATAACAAAACAAAGGACCTGTTTGTAAAAGTCGGATCTAGACTTGAAGAGATAATGGTACATTGACAGTTTATCGAATGAGTCAGTGAATAAAGTCATAGGGATGCATTTTGCCTAATTTTAGAAATTGTCAAAAACAAGGGATCTAAGTGAAGTTTCTGGTCATTTTTGATTGAGGATAAATTTTACTGTTGTTGCTGTTGACATCATTTTGATATTATAGAAGGTACTTTTACCAAGAAATAAATTTCATTTTTGTTCCTTTACGTAGTTTGTACTTACATCAGAAATCAGGTAAGGGCTATATCATGAAGTCCTGGCAATATAAGTGTATTATGAAGAAGTTCACTTACAGGAAAATAAGAATATCAGTTTATCAGATTTCTTTATGTGACCTTGTCAGACCAAGTGTTTATGTTGTCATGGCGACTCTGGAATTTCTTAACACTTCTTGTAATTTTAGAGAGGTTCATGTGAAAAACAAATAATTGTTGAGGAAATTGCATTTCTTATGCCTACCCTTACTGTTAATTTGCTGGACGATGTAGCTGCTCTAAGTGGAATAATTTGTCAGTAGGAGACTAAGTATAGACGTTTGTATATTGCGCGACTAACCTAGAGTAACAATGTGTTTTTACATGTGTAGTGCGAGGTGTCACTGATTTTCATTTTACTATTGTTATCAAAGCATAACCCATAACCTTGTTACATGAGCATGCCGTAGGTGACCTGGAAGTGAAATTGAGATAGTATATTTAATCATACGTTTATTACCAACTGGTGCTTACTAAGAAGGGCAAATAATAAAAGACTACTTTGTAAAGTATATCGTGTGTGACTTTTAATACCAAGTTGTTCCCTGCCGATTACTCATAGACGAATTCTGAAGTCAATATCTTTTCTTCTCCGTACCGACCA
Organism: Rhynchospora pubera; assembly: GCA_028095005.1. Taxonomy (NCBI): domain Eukaryota; kingdom Viridiplantae; phylum Streptophyta; class Magnoliopsida; order Poales; family Cyperaceae; genus Rhynchospora; species Rhynchospora pubera. The sequence goes on from JAMFTS010005190.1 coordinate 6,053, forward strand.
AGTGATTCCCATGCCAAATGAAGCTGACGCATTGCTAACCGAGACCACCATTATCTTTGTCTTTGTCCCGCGACGCCGTAGAACCCTTTCTCATCAGTTATGGCGGTTGGAATCGCTCTTGGATCTAAACCCGTTAACACACGAACCCGCTTCCATTTCTGCTCGAAGCTCAGCGCGCGAGAGACTCCTTGATCCTTTGTGGCACATAACTATAAAACCCATATTGCTGACCCCTGTCAATTGATGAAGTGCTGGAGTATTTAAAAACAGAGGAGATCAGCCCAAGACGAAGCCCACAAGAGAGGAACTAGAGGACGGCCTATTTCTAGAAATTAAATTTGCTTGTCACCTCAGCCGAAGTCAATGACGTGGCCCAATAGGAAAAAGACAAACGAGTAGAAACCTTAGAAAATTATTAAAAATAATAGAGAGCCCCCTAAAAATATAAACAACACATCCATAAAATTCTAAAAATCCAAATAAACTGGTTTCACTAATACATTGATACGAAAAGATGTCAAAGTAGTGGCCTTTTGTATTTTTGAAGTATTTTCGCTTTAAAAATGAATTCTATAAAATGAAATAAACCCTTTTATAAAACGCTAGGTATTTTCAAAGCTAAGATTTCAAATATACTACTTTCAAAAACTAAATATAATATACTCAAGTATAAAAAGTATTTTCAAAAGTCTAAAAGATTTCAAGTATCTAGTATGCTCGATTATGGATATTTTCAAAAGACTAAATGATTTTGAAAACGATATCTTCTAAAGTCAAATATCTTCCAAGCTTAAGTATTTTGAAATAGAAAAGTGTTTTCAAAGATCAAAAGTGCAAAAGGCCAAAGTGAATAAAATCACCAATATCCCAAGTGAAATCTCAGAAATTAAAAGTCTAAACACGAAACCCAAAGTCAAAGCCGAAACCTCTCCGTTTGAGGAAAAGTCCCTCACTAAGGTTGAGATCGACCTTAGATGACTCAGAAAACGAATTCTTACGGGCCCCCTCGTCCAAAGAATTCTATTTCTGTTCTCATAAGAAGACCGATGAAGATGGTCCCGAGAACCGACTCTTATTAAGAAGACCGATGAAGATGGTCCCTAGGGTCGTTAAAGAACCAACTCTTATTAAGAAGACCGATTAAGATGGTCCCTAGGGTTGTAAAAGAACCAACTTTCGTCGAGTAGCCATCAAAGAGGACCCGAAGGTTGTAAAACTTCTCTTGTTCTCATAAGAAGACCGACCAAGATGGTCCCGAGAACCGACTCTTATTAAGAAGACCGATGAAGATGGTCCCTAGGGTCGTTAAAGAACCAACTCTTATTAAGAAGACCGATGAAGATGGTCCCTAGGGTTGTAAAAGAACCAACTTTCGTCGAGTAGCCATCAAAGAGGACCCGAAGGTTGTAAAACTTCTCTTTTGTTCTCACAAGAAGACCGACTAAGATGGTCCCGAGAACCGACTCTTATTAAGAAGACCGATGAAGATGGTCCCTAGGGTCGTTAAAGAACCAACTCTTATTAAGAAGACCGATGAAGATGGTCCCTAGGGTTGTAAAAGAACCAACTTTCGTCGTTGCCGCCCAAGAGGCCCCGAAGGTTGTAAAACTCCTTTTCACTCTCACAAGAAGGCCAGTCATAGCCCCGAGAGTTCACCATGAATAACCTCAAGAGAAGCCTTCCCCTTTCATCAACCAAAAACCTCTTCTAAACCAAAAATCCATTCCCTTCTTCTGGTCAAGTCAGAAGTCTTTTGTCGATCCTTAATTGGGTCCCGTCCATTGAGTTTGGTACCATCAATTAAGTCCTCCGCGATAACACTCCATAAGCCTATTTCCTTAGCCCATTATGTCAATACCCTTTATGTCCCTTAATCAGAGGTTCTCGTAGGCAACTACGGGGTAATTAACAGTAGGGGCTTGCGCCTACTGGAAAGAAAGGACCCGCTAAATCAAGAAACTTCTTTAAGTAGCGACTCTGTATAGGGTTCTCTTGTTTCGAGAGATACCCGCCATAGAGATCGAAACCTTAAGGGAGGTGAATCTAAGGCTATGTTCCCATTGTTCTTCGAGAAATTCCTTCGAGGAGAATAATGACGAAAAAGCCGCGACAACATTCAAAATTAAAAAGCCTCACAGTAGTAGTTTTATTTTAGGACAGATCATTAATTAAAAGGATTCAAAATTAATAGCCTGAATAGAGAGAATGTGCGGTTGCATTGATCATCTTTAATTACAGAATACTCAGGGGTATATATAACCCCAAATAACAGTAACCTAGTACACATTCTCTTAACAAATAATAAAAATTATATTACTACTGCTGCAAACTTTGCACTTTTACTTGGAATTAAAAAAGTTTATAAATAACAACTCAAACCAACATAGAACTTCACTTCATTCAGACTAGACAAAAATAATATAATGATAACCAGGTTACATATGCCAAGCAAGTGATAGCTTCTGAAGAATCAAGAGGTCATAAGAATTGGATTAAAAAATTTATATTCATCAAAGCTACCGAAATTTCAGTTTTATTACAGAAGCTATAAGCAGATTTCCAATTTAACAAATTCTCCATGTAGGGACAGTGCCTACGCTAAATTGAACAAATTATTGCTCATAGGGATAGATCCTAATAACTGTCTATTGTGAAATATTGAAAACAACAGACACAAATTTCGCACCAATCACAAATCAACATAGCTTATACTGGTTTAAAAATTTCCAAAGAGCTTAACTTGACAGCTAATAATAGCAAAATTAAGAAACAAAGCAAACCAAATTAACAAATAGCGAAGAAATTAACCTTGAATTAAAGAAAACTAGCAAAATTCGCTTATAATTAGAGAATTTCTTACTTCAATCGAGCTTCAAGAGTTGAGAACTTGAGGCGACAAGGCAGGGATAGAGTAGGATTTGAGGAAACAAGGCAGAGAGCACAACTACTCGGGTGATTTGAGGAGAGGGGTTGGATCTGCATTTCTCGTATGATTTTGGAGGAGTCGATGGAGAGAGAGCACGTCAACACGACGAGGAGGAGTCGGGAAGAAGTGCTGCTAGGTTTTTTTTTTTTTTGAGAAAATTGGTTTTATGCCGCTCCAAAACAATCTAATTCTAAATATTCCATTACAAAATAAGTAATTAGATATATGCCGTCATAAAATAGCACAAATTGATTTTATACCACTGTTTTCATTTATAACATACTAAAAATATTTTCTTTAAAAAATTAAATAGTTTTATACTGTCAGTTTTTTTCACAATTCCTAAAATACCCTTGCTGAAATTATGGAATATGAAATTGATCAAAAGAAAATTAAAAAACAATTTGTTTCCTTCATTTTTCCTTTCTTCCCTTTTGGTTTGTCGGAGGCGATAGAGGTTTGTGGTTTTGCGCACATGGAGCAGCGGTGGCGGAGTCGCGCAACAAGTCGGGGCAGACTTCTCCGCAAGAAGGAGAGACTGAACCTCGGTGATGCTATGAATTTTGAGCCACCTCTAACTACGACGGAAGCTCGATAATACCTCTGAACTCTAACCCTAACCTTTCCATGGATCCACTAAGATGAATTTCTTTTCATTTTGTTTTGTCGTTTTTGTCATGTACTGCACATACCAGTAACCTAGAGGAAGGCCATGTGCTGAGAATAACATAAGGGATGGATTTAACAGAAGAAGGGATGAACTTAATAGAAGAAGGGATGGGCTTAACAAGAGAAAGGGATACACTTAACGGATGGGCGCTGAGGAGTAGCATCTGAGCCATTCAAATCCAACGGTCAACTAAATCCATCCGTTCAATTAGTTAGAATAGAATTGTAATTAAAAGAGGGGAGAAATGAATAATTGTAATTATTGTTAAGCCTATAAATATGTCATTCCTTGTAATAGAAAGATATGATGAAAATTAATGAAATTGTTTCTCTTTTCTTATGTTCCCTGTTACCCCTTTTCCACTTATCTCCATTAATTCCAATTGATGCTCAATTTCCACCAAATTAACCTCAAGGTCACATCAGTACTGTGACAAGTGGTATCAGAGCCAAAAGATCGCATCTGGACGGCTTCGACAAATCGAATTCAGCTCAAGAACTACGCAAGAACCCACAATGTCGACTCTGGTAACCTCTTTGTCGATGTCTTTTGAGGATCTCAACCAAACTCTTGACAAATGCCACCAAGAAAGAATGAACCAGTTTGAGGAATTAAAGGGTCTACTCCAGCAACTGCTTCGAAATCAAGCGCCAAGGCAACCCTTTGATGATGAAGAAGGCAGTGGTTTCGTTCACAGCATTGTGGCACCGGCTAGTACCGGAATTACTAAGCCTCTGGATGCGTCGCTTGAAGAAGGAGGAGGAGACAATGTAGAAGAACCTGCAACTATCGATGAAGATGAACCAGGACAGCCGTTGGAAGAAAAAGAAGAAGAAGAAGGCGATGGTCGACCATTTGGTACACCATTCTTGAAGTCTCAAAATCAAGAAATGGTTGTATCAAGCACAACAAGATCTGCTAAGCAACAAATTGGCAGTCAAGTTCATGAAGCGGAGAATGCTGATATCAATAACAGTGGATTGCCAGTTCACATTGCTGAGCAATCAAGAGTGTAAGTTCTATCTCAACACATAATCAATGAGGGCAATTGCAACAACAGATCAAGAATTGGTTTGGAGAAGTCTCAAGACCTGGACTTAGTAATTCAAATGCCTCAAAGGCCAGAATTTTATGATGCAGTAGAGTCAAGAAGGAAGGAAGAATTCAGCAATCAAACTGTGCATCACCAGGGGTACAAAGGTCACTTAATTTTGTTGAAATTTTCTTCTTTTTATTGGTCTGAAATTTTGGGTTGGATTGATGAATATGAGCTCTATTTGAAAATGAATCCAATTGTTGATATTCACAAAAGAAAAATGGATAAGTGCTGGCATGAGGTAATGGCTAAATTGGGTATCACACTGAAGTGGAGTAAGAGATATGACCCTATTGATCTGAAAATGAATGATGATTCTAGAAGAAATGAAGGGATGAATAGTAGCATGAGGGTTGAACTGTCAAGAATTGACTTCTCAAAATTCATTGGAATATACCCATCAAACTCGAGCTCAGAATTTGACAGCTGTTTTGAAAATTTTCAATCACCTAAATTGTGCAAGTTCAGATTAGCTTTAGTACCTCTCAAATGTGAGAATTATGGTTGGCGTGAAAGTTTCAAACTGAAAAACCCTCGGCCACCTTGGCAAATTTTTGGGAAAGAGGCCATAGATAAAATTCATCCTGAAAAAAGTGTGATGGTAAATAAGTTTATAACGATTCACCAATGGATTGAAGTGGCTGATCACACAGAGAGATTTGATGGGACCAATGATACTACTTACAATTCCAATAATACCCCTCTGGTGGTTGGCGCTACTCATGGAGTTTGGGTCAATATTAACCCCAACCATACAAACCTGAGCTTCAAATTCCATTACCATGAGGTGACCAAAGAAGCAAGGGAATTCAATGACATATACTGTGAGCTCATGATATGTAAAGAAGGGTTGATGATTAAGGATTATAACAGATTTTTGGGAAAGAGGCCATGGATTGATGCATATGATGACAACTTAGAAAGGGGTCAAGCCATTGATATTCACAAAAGAAAAATGGTTGGAGGCTGGCACGAGGTGATGAAATATGAGGTCATGACTAGGAGAAATGTGTTGAAGATTAGTAGCATGAGGTTTAATTTATCCAGAACTGAGTTCTCAAATTTCATTAGGATACAACTATCAAAATTGAGATCAGAAATCAAAATTGATGAATGTGAGTTAGATTTTGCGGTAAATCAAATTTCTGATATTTACAAAATCAAAAGGGGTAAGTTCTGGCAAACAACTATGGCTAAGTCAGGGGTAAAATTGACCGCAAAGAAACATGGAATGCATAGAGGTACATGGAATCTGAGGAATGAAGTTGATTGCTTAGAAGCAAAATATACTAATAAGAAAAAGGAAATGATGGTACATGAAGTAACAGTGGAGAGTGAACTTATTGAGCATGGGTTGTACATCAATAAAGAGAAGAAGAGCGAACAACAAATTATGGTAGCTGAGCATTTTGCTACTCAAGCACATAATCTAGCACCAAAGAGTGACATTCATTATATGACTAGCGTTTCTCAACCAAAAAAGCTGTCAACTTTGGGTCCTAATGACGGATATCTAGTCGAGCCAGTTGAATTCCATGCAACTCGACATATGCTCAGAAACATTGAACCAATTGCCAAATTATGGGTCAAATGGGTTAATTCCGCTTGTCAGGATTCTACTGTGAATGCCCATTATACATACATGATTCTTGAGGGCAAGAATCAGCTGATGGAGGAGGGAATGTCATGTACTGCACATACCAGTAACCTAGAGGAAGGCCATGTGCTGAGAATAACATAAGGGATGGATTTAACAGAAGAAGGGATGAACTTAATAGAAGAAGGGATTGGCTTAACAAGAGAAAGGGATACACTTAACGGATGGGCGCTGAGGAGTAGCATCTGAGCCATTCAAATCCAACGGTCAACTAAATCCATCCGTTCAATTAGTTAGAATAGAATTGTAATTAAAAGAGGGGAGAAATGAATAATTGTAATTATTGTTAAGCCTATAAATATGTCATTCCTTGTAATAGAAAGATATGATGAAAATTAATGAAATTGTTTCTCTTTTCTTATGTTCCCTGTTACCCCTTTTCCACTTATCTCCATTAATTCCAATTGATGCTCAATTTCCACCAAATTAACCTCAAGGTCACATCAGTACTGTGACAGTTTTCTTCTTTGCGTTTCTTGTACTGATTTTTTCTTTTTTTTTTATTTTTTATTTCCGTCATTTTTTCTCCTTTTTAAATAAATTACCAACATAATAAAATTTCAACTGGTTCTAGCTAGCGCAACAATTGGGCTCATTTCGTTCATCCTTAGCCACACGTTTAGATCTAGGATTAGTTGCCATCAGTAATTGGTATCTTCTATTTCATATATAAAGAGCACTGTGCACATGAATTATCATATCAACACAACGAAAGAAAATTATTTAAATCTTTTTACTTCTATTTCTTCCGCTGTTTACATTTATATCTCATTTTGTTTCCGTGCAGGATTGGAGGTCTCAGTTGGTACAGATAATTTGAGACCCAGTCACCCAGTAGGAGTAACATAGTATATTTGCTGGTAAATAGATTGAAAAGTGTTCTAATGGGTGATGGGCAGATTGCATTGATATGGGTTGTAACTTGTAACAAATCATACTTGTTTCGTGATTATAAATGGAACATGTGGTACATAGCGAGCCATTTTGTTAAAAAAAAAATTTGTTAGTTCCATTATTGGAGAAAGTATAACATGTAAAATTGTCTTTATTAGTTTTAAAGGACAACATGGTCATTTTAATCGTCCAATGGCATAAAACTAATTATTATTGTTTTGCAATGGCAGAAAACCAATTAGTTGTTTTGCAGTGGCATATCTCAAATTTCAGACTTTTGGAGTGGCATAAACCAAATTTCCCCCTTTTTTTTTTGCATGTGAGAGACGAAGCGGCCAAGCGGCAGAGAGACTCTTCATTTTTTCTTTTCGATCTAATAGGCAGACGGTGAAAGAATCTAACAGAAAAATCAATAGCAAACGGAACATATCTCCTCTCTAGCGCTTAAATCTGGGTCATTGAATTTCACATCCAACGGTTATAATATTTCAGCATACAGGGGTCCTATAGACTGGAGTCTAATTTAGCCCCTCTCTCTCTCTCTCTATATATATATATATAAAGGATTGCTAAAATGCTATGCATAGCACGGATGTCCTTGTGTTACGGATTCGTTCTTGAATTTCATGCTTTAAACAACCAAACCGTTCATTATCTTCTACATATTGAAATCTTATTAAAAACCGAATTTTACATTTTTTTTCTTTTTTTACTATTTTTCTCAATTTTTTTTAAAATCACTGTTATTGAAGGGTCAAGAATTTATTAGATTAAGTATTTTCAAAAATCTTAGAAAAATAGTAAAAAAATTCAAAAAAATGTAAAATTTGGTTTTTAATGAGATTTCAATATGAAGAAGATAATGAACGGTTTGAATCGGTTGTTTGAAGCATGAAATTCAAAAACGAATCCGTAGTACGAAGGGCATCAGTGCTATGCATAGCATTTTAGCAATCCTATACACACACACACACACACACACACACACATATATAGTAAATCTATTGTGAACTATGATGTATAGAGCGCTCTGTGCACCACGACCGTTTGATTGGTGATTGTGCAAATTGACAAATCTAAATTAACCAATCCAATCTATTTATTGAAATCTCATAGCAAACAAAATTTTACAATTTTTTTAAATTTTTTTACTATTTTTTTTCGAATTTTTTAAAGCTTGCCATTTTTGGCTTACAAATTAGTGTATATATAGGAAAAAAATAGTAAAAAAATTTAAAAAATCTATGAAATTTCAATATATAGATTGGATTGGTTTAATTAGATTTGATAATTTATGAAACCACCGACCAAAATGGTCATGGTGCATAAAAGCTTATATGAACCATGGTTCTGCTATTGTGAGTTGTAACTCACCAAAGTGTCCGTGAGTTGCGATCAAAACTACTATATATAGATCAAAATGACCGATCCAAACCGTCTAATATGATCTCCCTATTGAAATCTCCATACTGACCAAATTTTTTACATTTTTTTCGAAATTTTTATGTATTTTTTGAAACTTTATAAAATCATTAATCTAATTAGTTTTGAACAATTCAAAAATAGCTGTTTTTAAAAATCCGAAAAAAATACTTATAAATTTCAAAAAATATAAAATTTGGTCTGAAAGGAGATCGTATTAGACAGTTTGGACCGGTTATTTTGAACTAGATATAGCAGTTTCGATCGCAATTCACGAACCCTTTGGTGAGTTTCAACTCACCATAGCAAAACTATGTATATATAGAAACTACATCAAGGAGAAACATGACATTTGATTATTATATACCTGTTCATTCAGACAAATATGAAATATGACATTTGTTCTCTTATGTGGTCAAGTTTTGATGCAATGTGGTACCAGTATAGGTATACTTCGTCTTTGAAGGATGGAACTGTTTAGAGAATGGTACCAGACACTATACTTCAGTAGTACATTTTGTTTATCTCCTCTTGTTTGATGTACTATCTGGTACATCTCTAATAACATTAATCTTGCATTACCTAACTTTCTTAAAAGAAAAAAAAAAAATCTTGCACGATGTTTGTACATGCCAAGTTAAAAAAAAAAATCACATAGGTCAGTAATAGTTCAGTCATGAATTTACAATATGCTTTTCTGCAAAAGCAACGGAGAGACTTAGCGCCTCAGCGCTCTTAATCTTAGCCATTGGCGCATGGATCTGAACTCCATCGGACGGACAAAAAACTCTAAAGCATAGATGCTCTATGCTTTGCAAAGCATTTTAGCCAATCTCTCTCTCTATATATATATATATATATATATATATATATATATAGAAACACATATGGTGCATACTAATGTACGGAAGTTTCGGAGCATATTGATCTAAATTCTTGATTTTGTTTCAAAATGACCGATCCAAACCATCCAATATGATCTCCCTAATATAATCTTAATCTCCTTACCGACCAAATTTTACATTTTTTCGAAATTAAGTATTTTTCAAATTTTAGAAACTACTATTTTTGAATGGTTCAGAAATAAATAAATTAGTGATTTACAAATATTCATGTTATTGCATCCACAACTGTTGTTGTTGTCAGACATCAGGAACGACTTGTTTAGTTTCAGTTCAATACTTAGCGTATGATTTTGAGAATGAATCAGACTTAAGTTCAACTTTCATTCTTAAATATAAAATAATCGGTTTCACATATGGTTCCTCTTCTAATCATACCACTTCTACAGGAATATACTATTGCCTTCCTATGTCAAGATGGGATGAGCCTGCCACGAATTGAATTGTTTCAACCAAAAAAAAAATGAAAAATAGTACTAATATTAATATTAATACTAATAATAATAAGGGTGATTTAGCTTTATGCCACTGCATATATTTAAAATTAGAGATATGCCATCACTAAATGTCAAATTATTTTTTTGCCACTATAAAATAATATAAATTAGTTTTTTGTCCTCGGATAATTATATGACAATTTTACCCTTTTAAAAATGTCACTATAAAGCTAACAAATTAGTAATATGCCATCACAAAAGATATAATTGATTTTTTGCTATTATAATCATTAACAAATAGTTTTTAGTCACTATTGCATAAAAATAGTGACATAGATCTAATTAGTCATCTAACAATGGTATAATTTTAATTTTCAAATAAAAAAGATTTAAGTTTTTGAGATTTATTCGCAAAACTTTTTGTGCTGATTTTTTTTCACAAAAGTAATTATGGACTATTAAACTATAATGCTCTTTGTAGACTTGATTATACTCCAAGATGGCAACAAAATTATTGTGGAATACAAAAATTAAACTATAATATATACTCTGCTGTAAATGCTCACGGAAAAATAAAATTTCTTTTTTGCTGAATGCATAAAATTAAGTGATCACGTATGGATGAACATTCTTTTTTCTGTAAATGAGTAAATCGCAGAAAAAAAAAGTATATAGGACGACAAAAATATAAAAGATTGCAATATACTAGTAATTCCATAAATGTTATATGAGTAACATTCCTCAGCGCCGTCTATTTTCTATTATTTTAGGGTTTTTCTTTAATGAGGGGTAATTTGGTCATTAAAAAATTTAATGATAATTTTGGTAATGTCATTTTTAGAATTTAGTATGTTTTTAGAGAAATAGTGACATAAAATTAATTTTAATAATTTGATAATGGCATAAATTTAATTAACAATTTAAGAATGACATTTACCTAATTAACAAAATTCATGGTGGCATAAAACTAATTATCTCTAATAATAATAATAATAATAATAATAATAATAATAAAGAATCACATGCTGATGGCAGGGACCATGCATATGAGAATGAACAAAGATTCATTCGGTGCGTCTAGAAACTAATTGTAATTTCGAAGAAGTCAAATAAGAGGAGAGAGAGTAATTAATGAAGTGAAAGTAACGGAGAATATTAGCAAATTGTAGCATGCAGCATGAATAGAGATGTAATTAAAGTAGAGGACCACTGATCCAAACACCAAATGGTACAAACAATAACAGCCAATCATTGGATCTTGGACCCCCCATTCATTATTAGTATTTTTTATTTATGTAATACAGTATAGAGTAATGTTAGAATTAAACATGTAATATATATATATACAGAGAATCAAGGGAAAAAAAAAAGATCTATCTTAGAGCAATTTTTTTGAAAATTCAAATTGACGGTTTTACATTACAACAAAGATGTTATTTATATCATTTGCAACGGAACAATCACTAAAAAAACTCATTTTCGTTAACGATTTCATTTATGACACGAAACAAAAATTACGTTGGGTTAACGGTTTTATATCAATTAACTGTCATTTATTTTTTATACATATTTTCCTACATTGAAATGATTTAAACGTGTAATTGTGTTCGATTTGTTGCTTTGGCAATTAATTTTTATACAAATTTTTCCATTTTTCATGCATAACTAATCGATTTAGTACTGCAATATTCTTAGTTCATCAAAATTTATTTATAAATTATAAATACTTTAAAAATATATGAAAACTACATAAAAAAATGGACATAAAACGATTAAACGAAAGAGGCTAATTTTGTTAACCGTTTCATTTAACAAATGGAAAATAAAAATAATTTCCTTAACTGTTTCAAAAGGAACGAAACGAAACCAACAACGACTGAGTTGCATTTGCACCCTAGTTGGAATTGGTACTACCTGCGAATTGAGATGAGAAAAAGACGGAGAGGAGAGGAGGCCCAAGAGAATAAATATTAGTTGTGGTGTGACCCAGAATATGCACTCATCCACCTGGCAGGAATTCAGAATATGCCTTTTTGTTCAATCAGTTTCTCGCCTGCTGTATTTGGTACAACACAAAAAGGGTGCCAATTTACGTTGACACTTGTACACATGAACAAACCAATGATAAAAAGAGGGTTTCAATTACTTCATAATTAGTGCTTTTCCTGCTGTACTGATCTTGTTACAGGAAGCGTTACACAACGCAACTTGACGTTACACAACATTTATAGCAGCAGTTTTTCTATTGTACTAATTTTATGAGCCTGATTTGACCACTTTCTGTTTAGAATTTGAAGAAACTCAAAACATGGAAGTTGTATATGTTTTTGTTTTCTTTTCAATGGTTTTTGAATCACCTCAATCGGAGTTCGAAGCAGAAAATTTGAGACAAATTACTAGGCGTTGTCGGCTGAAACTGGCAACAACATTGTTTAACGCTATTTAGCGTCAAGTAACGCCCCAACAGCTAGTTTTACTAAAAGACAATTCAAACGGTCATATTCTAGCGTTATATGACGCCCAATAATGTTAGGTAACGCCCATGCTCATTTTTGTTGGTAAAATGAGCTGTTTCATGGCCTATTTAAACTATCCATTGTTCTATCACTTTAGAGACTTTTGTTTAGCCAAAACCAATCCAGATTTGAGCGTTTGAGCACTAAGGTTACTCCCCACTTGAGCTTTTCGTAGCTAGATCATTTTGAAAGATAAAGTAGGCTCAAACACCGCCACTCCGACATTGTCGTTAGGTGTAGGTTGGAATAGGTTGAGAGCTCTTCTCACTTGAGGTTGTGGTGCCATTTGTTATTCGAGTTAGGCCGATCCATCTCGATTGTCCTTGTGACGAGGCAATTTGGTTCGAAATTGTAGTCTCGTTCTTGTTGGAATTGAACGAAACACGCCTTTTCATGGTAGCGAAACTCCCGAATACGTACGACTAAGGCTAGCCTTTCCCAACGGGTCAGCATTTCGTAGTACATCGCTTGTCATCCCTTTCTCTATTCTCTATATTTACTTGCTATACTTGAATTGCTTGTGTGTGCTTGTAAATTGTTGGGTACCATTTGAATTGTGTTAGGATAGTTCATATCAAATCGGTCTAGAACCTTAATTGCTTTCGCTAAACCTCAATTAAGCCACCTCTATTAGGGACTACACATAGCCTATGTCCACAAAAAGATTTTTGATCCAAACTTGATTCTTGTGCTGAAAAATGCATGTTCATAGGCTATGGTCAACATAAAAAAGGTTATAGGTGAGTGAATCTAGTCTCTATGAAGATTTATACCACAATAGATGTGACATTTATTGAAAATGAAGGATGTTTTGTCAAAAATTAGACTCATTCTCAGGGGGTAGAGTGTGATAGAAAATGAGTTATAGTTTGATGTGACAAGGGATGAAGATTTAGGAACAGAACATGTAAATTTTGGTCCGAATTTTGAAAATTTCGGACCAAAATCAGGTCTCTGCCCAGAAAAACACCTAAATTTCGGTCCGAATTTTGCATATTTCGGTCCGAATTTTGAGGAAGAAGTTGAAAATTTGAACCCATAAATGGACCCACTTGTTAATTCGGGTCCATCAAAAGAGAATTTGGAAAGTGAAGATAAAAAAAATGATATAGTCTTCTACTTTCCACATGATCAATCTCCTGAGTCAGAGGTAAATAATTCTGAAACTGTTACTACTAATCTTAGTTATCTGTTGCATTTCAGGGTCAACAAAGGCAGACCACCTAAGAGATACAAGCTAGATAAGATTGGTGAGGGCATATATGCAATGGCAAACTTCATAATTATGTCTCACATGCTGCATTAGTCCACATCCCAAGTAGCCTAAATGAAACTTTTAGTGATCCGAAATGGGTGGATGCAATGAATATAGAGATGGATGCATTGCAAAAAAAAAAACACCTAGGAATTGGTGACAAGGCCAAATGAAAGAAAGATAGTAGACTGCAAATGAGTGTTTACAGTCAAGACTGGTGGCAAAGGGCTACTCTCAGACATATGGAGTAGACTATCAAAAAACTTTTTTACTTGTAGCTAAGCTGAATACTGTTAGGATTTTATTGTCCATTGCTGCAAATCGAGTATGGCCTCTACATTAATTTGATGTGAAGAATGCTTTTTTGCATGGTGAAATTGATGAAGAAATCTACATTGACATCATACTAGGATATGGTCATTCAAGCAACCAATCTCTTGTATGCAGATTAAAAAAAGATGTTGTGTGATCTGAAACAGTCTCCTAAGGCCTAGTTTGGAAGATTTTGCAATGCTATGAAGAGATATGGATACATCCAAAGTGATACTGACCACACTTTATTCTTCCTCAAGATAAAGAAAAAATTATTTTTTTGTTAATCTATGTTGATGATATGATAATCACAGGTGATGACTCTAAAGGAGATCTAGAAGAAAAACTGTCCAAGGAATTTGAAATGAAGAATCTAGGAGGCTTGAAAGATTTCCTTGAGATCGAAGTTGCACGCAGTAAGGAAGATATTTCTTTATCTCATGGAAAGTATGTACTTGACTGATTAGCTAAAACAGGAATGTTGGACTGCAAACCTGTTGACACAACAACCAAACAGAACACCAAGTTGGGTGTGTTCTCTGACCAAGCACCTACAAATAAGGATCAATACCAGAGGTTGGTAGGGATACTGATTTACTTATCACATACCCAATCTGATATTGCCTATGCCGTGTTTGTGGTAAGTCAGTTCATGCATGCTCCTAGTGAGCAACATATGGAAGCAATTATGTGGATTTTGAAGTATTTCAAGATCCCAGGACGTGATATCTTCTTCAAGAAGAATGGTCACCTTCAGATTGAGAGATATACAACTTCTGACTGGGCCGGAGATGTGACTGACAGAAAGTCCACGTATAGATATTTCACATTTGTTGGGGTAATCTGGTCAACCTACAGAAGTAAGAAACAAAAGGTAGTAGCTTTGTCAAGTGCTGAAGCAGAATTTAGAGAAATTGCTAAAGGTTTGCAATAATTACTGTGGATAAAGAGAGTATTCAAAAATCTTGGCCTCTGTAATAACAGAGACGTACCAACAATGTACGTAGGGTTTACCACTGGACCGCCCGGTCTGACCCTACCCGTACCCGAACTGGACTTTTTTCCGACCCGACCCGGACCGTAGAAGAACCGTGATGAACCGAGGGGGGTGGTCCGGGTTGGGTTTATCACGGGTTTGGGTCGCCAATTTAGCATAAACCCGACCTAAACCCGTCCCGTCATAACCCGTGGACCGGCCTGGACCGGACCATAAACCTGTGCAAACCCGTGTGAACCGTGGCATTTTCAAAAAAAAAAAAAAACTAAACCGTCAAGACCTGATTTCCCTCCCATTTCTCTCTCTCCATCCCGCGACCAATAGCAACTTGACACGCGTCTAATCCAGACACGCGCCAGCCACGCGCCAGCACACGTGTCAAGGCCTGATTTGCCGCTGCTTCTTTTTTTCCGCGTTCAATCACACGGCGACACATGGTAGAGAGAGAGACGCGTTTGGCGTGAGAGCCGAGAGGGAAGAAAGTAAGTGCGGCCAGCTTTTTTTTTCCCATGTCAATCCACCAATCCGGTGGTGGCACGTGTCCAAAATGCAAGCCAAACGGCTCTTTTAGCCGTTGTATTAAAAGCAGGCAGCAGAGTTGCAGACACTAACGGCTCTTTTAGCCGTTATAAATCCCAACAGCTATATCAAAAAATAATTTTAAAATAATATTACAATATTTTAAACTCTATAAATAGTCCTACATACTACCCCATTTCCACACCAACTCAACAGTCATTTCTCACTCTCTCACTCTCTCTCTCATATTTCCACTCCACAGCTAACTTTCTATCAATCCTATTTCCATAATTCCATTTCTATTTTCATAATTCCATAATCCTATTTTATATTTATATCCATAGTAGTTTTCCAATATTATTTTTGTAATTTTGTATTTATTTTTATTCCAATCTTATTATCCATAATTTCAAAAAAATGGCATCTCCTAATCCTAATCCTAATGATCAATTTGCCCAACGATTAAGTGAAGATATATTTGGTCCACCTCTTACTTATCCACAAAATCCTAATTATTCCAGTGGAGCGCATGGTGCAAGTTCGAGTGTTCCTGAAATTATTTCGAGCCGCGAAATTATTCCAACTCCGAATTCTTCCATTCCACCGGCATCGGAAGCGAACACTCAAGCAACGGAGAAGAGGAAAAGGACCGAACCGAATTACATCGCACCTTGGTGGCGATATTACGAAAAAATATTAGACGAGAATGGAGGTTTGAAGTTCGCAAGGTGTAAGGTAAAAAATTGTAAAAGTAACTTTTTATACGTTAAAAAAAATGGTATGAGCTCCTTCCAAAAACATGCCAAAAAACATGAAAATGCCCATGAAGAACTGCAAAATGAACCAGACACTCAGTTGTTCCAAACAACTTTGAACTCGGACGGTACTAGAACTCACCGAAAGTATGACCCGGAAAAAATGCTTAGCGAATTTACTCATTACATTACCCACAAAGAACAACCTATAGCTATGGGTAATTGCTTTGCTTTTGCACGGTTGGTAATTTGCGGTGTAGGCGAACCACTTTTTAGGAGATTCCACCATAGGAAAATCACCAAAGAACTCAAGAAACAATTTCTTGAACGGAAAAATGAATTAGTGGCCCAGTTTGCTTTAGCTACTTACAAGGTCTCAATAACATCTGATATTTGGACTGCCGGTAAACATGGCCTTGGTTATAGTTGTATTACTGCACATTATATTGATGACAATTGGATTTTACAGAAAAGAGTCTTAAGTTTTCGTGTTTTAGATTCTCCGCACACCGCTAAGGTAATTTACGATCATATTATGGATGTTTTGAAAGAGTACAACTTGGTTAGGGATTTAGAAAAAAAGATTTTCTCGATATCTTTTGACAATGCTAGTAATAACATCAAGTCAATGGATTATTTTCTCCGGTCCCTAAACCCAATTATGGATGGTGCCATGTTACACCAAAAATGTGCTTGTCATATTTTGAACCTAACTGTAAAGGCCGGCCTTGAAACCGATGGTGTTGAGAAATTGATTACCAAATTTAAGAATGCCTTGACCCCATATTTACTCGAACCAAGTTAGGAAATAAAATTTTCATCAATTATGCCAACGATTAGGGTTAAGTAAGTTGGTCGTTCCATGGAACGTAGACACCCGTTGGAACTCAACTTATAGAATGTTCCACCGAGCCCTCCCTTACATGAAAGCCATAAACACCATGTTGAGTAGCAATAGCGATAGCATTCAACTATCACTCTCTCCGGGCGAGTGGCAACAACTCGAACATGTAAAACACTTCCTCCAAGCCTTCTTCGAAGCAACCGTGAGATTATCAAGCTCATACACTCCATCGTCCCACGAGCTCCTTCAACAACTTTATGAAATTTCCAAGGTGTATGGAAGCATTAGAGGTAAATTGCAATTTTTAGAATTATTTAAAGATCATTATTTAAACTACTCATAAATTGTAATAATATTTTATTTTGCAATTTTTAGAATTAGAATATCAAGACCAAACTCTTGCACCGATTGTACAAGCCATGACGACCAAATTTCTAAAATATTGGGAGGAGGTACCTCTAGTGACTATCATAGCCAACTGCCTCAATCCAAACTTGAATAAGATGTACATCGTGAAAATATTGCAAAGGTACAAAAGTCATCTTGGTTTATCGTCCCACAATGAGAAGGCACGCGTCAACTTCGCATTGGAGACCATGTTCAACATATACAACGCAAGGAGAAATTCCGCTCAACCGCCTCCAAGTTCAACAACAAGGCCTAACACGGGGTATTTTTTACTATTTAACATAGATATTTTTTTAAATTTTACTATTTAACATAGATATATTTTTTTAAAATTTTACTCATTAACTTATATATATATATTTTTAATTGAAACAGTAGTCGCCGCGGTTTGTTAGATGAGTTACGAGACGGGGATGACTTAATCACTGGATATGGAATGACCAACGAATTATCGAGTTATACATTATTACCGCCAAACATGGAAGATGAACCAATTGACATTCTCGACTATTGGAAGAGGCATTCAAGTGCTTATCCAACACTAGCAATGATGGCGAGAGATATATTTGCAGTCCCCGTGTCTATCGTCCCATCTGAATCTTGTTTTAGTTCAACGAATAGAATTCTCACTGATAGACGGAGCAAGCTCGGCCCAAATATTTTTGAAAGACTAGTATGCATGAAGGATTTGATCGAAGCTGAAAATCGAACGCAACATTATGTTCCGGGAGAAACTAGCGGTATTGAAACTCAACCAAGTGCTAGTGGGAGTGAAGTGGAGTCGGAAGATGAATATGATCCGAAAGATACCGACCTATGGTATTTGCGCAAGAAATACTAGTTTGGTAATGATGGTATAATTTTCTAAACTCTTTAAATTTAATTTCTTCTAAAATTACTTCAACTTATTTATTAAAAAATATTACTAACAAAAAAAAAGTTAGAACTCCGCCTATGTTACTATTTTTTAGCATAGCCGGTCCCAAGCCCGAAAAAAGGAGGATAACTTGATATAATTATATTTGAATTTGTTCAATTATTAAAAAAATTACAAATCAAGTTTTTAGAATAAAATAAATTTTAAATAAACTACAAATTATTTTATTATTAATTTTATTAGACTTAATATATTTTAACTAATTTTTATAACTTATATTTTATAATCTTTTTGTCATGCAATTTTGAAAACCATCGACAATGAAAAAAAAATAAAATTACAAATTAAATTTAAAATAAAAAAACTAAAATGGACTACAAAATTATACTTAATTATTTGAACTATAAATATAATATATTTTAGTGAATTTATATTAATTTATTTTACAAATTTTTTATATTGAAACAATGAAAAAAGGAAAAATAAAAATCTGAAAAAACCCCACTTGGATCGGACCGGACCCGGCCCGACCCGTCTTTACTCGTCCGGTTCACATAGGTCCGGGTCTATCAAGGGTTTGGATCGACGTTTGAAAGATAGTCCGTGCTAACCCATCCCGTTTGGACCCGTGAACCCGTGAATCCATAGCCCGTGATAACCCGTGGACTGTGGGAGTTTGGACCGGACCGGACTGTTTGGTAAACACTAAATGTACGTACCATGTAGTAATATGCCTTGGATAAATTAAGTTTCAGCACCTTAGAAACGTACCAACAATGTACGTACCATGTAGTAATATGCTTTGGATAAATTAAGTTTCAGCACAACACTTGACCGAATTCAAAAGTTCAGAGTGACGTAATCTCAGACCTTCGATTGTCCGTGCCATACAAAGAGCATCACTAGTAAAACCTCCAATTGATACGCCAAATCCAGTTGATTTCATTTCGTTTATTTTGGACAAAATAGATGTATTGTTAGGCCCATTACAGAACTACGAGGCCTCAGCTCAAACAAAATTTCTATATTTGTAGTATCTTGGCAAATATAAACCTCGGTTTGTATTTCAGATATTAAGTTATTTATTTACACCTTTTGTATTAAATTTTTTGAGCAAAGTTTAATCCGAAGAGACAAACAGAAAGAAGAAACGAGGAGATGGAGGGACGAGTTACTGTCTCATGAAGGATATTTTTGTCATATCAGTTCAAAACTAAAATATTTTGTTTAAAATATTGTTTAAATCAATGAAAAGGGTTTATATTCAAGAGTAGTATGATTTCAAGGGGTTATATCAAATTTCAAAGATTGTAGGGGGTTATATCCAGATGAGCAAGATTTGAGGAGGTTATATCCAATTTTTCTTTTTTAAAGAAAAAAAACATATAAGCAATTGAAGAGACCCAAATAGAGCCATCATACATTTTATCTATATTCATAAATCGAGCCATTCCTTCAGACAAAAAGCGAGGAAAAATTTTCAGTTTTTGAATGATAACTAAGGGTTTTGGGGTTGAGTGACAACTTTGGGATAAGCAACTCCTCCTTTCCTTCGTCAACAGAGGATGGAGGGGTATTCATTTGTTGAACTAATGCCAATTCTAGCGTATGAGTGTGCTTCACATAAAGTTTTATATGTCTCTAGTGCACATCTCTCAGTAATTAATACTGTAAACTACCAAGTAATGAATCAAGATAATAAAACAATATTATTTTTACACTCAAAATCAATGCTTAAACATCCAATCAGTTCACGCAGATTAACCATGATAGGTATTGGCATGTACTGTGTAACTAAAAATGAAGTAGTACCAGTACTCGTTTAGGACTTCATTTTTCAAGCTCATAGGTGCGATCAGTGTAATACCTAACACATAAATATGAAACCCGTATCAAAAAGGTCAAAACCAAGCAGCGCAACTACCGACACCATTCTTAATAGTCCAAAAACAGAAAATTTGTAACACTTAGCATATTTATATTGACACATTGATATAATTATCACGAATTTTTATTTTTAGTAAATCGAAGAACTAAAAAAAAAACTTGAAAATTATCCTTAATAGATAATTGGTTCATCTAAATAGCTTTCACACGAACCCAAATGCAACTAATGAAAAATGTATATAAAGGGTACAGTAGTGAATTTACCCTTCTTTCTAGCCGAAGCCGGATTCAGGCACAGTAGAGATGCAGTTGCTTCTAGAAGCTTGAGGCAATACAATACATCAGGTGCTTTTCCTGCACTCTTGGCAGCTTCAATTGCTCTTGCAGGTAGACTTATTTGCGGGAAAGAGTACATTGCACCTAGGTAAGGATATATTTTTTTTATTATTTTAGGTTATTTTCAAATAAGTTCTGAAGATGAAGGAGGAAAAGGAGACAAAAATATTGTACCTTCAGTAAAGTTGCAAACTACATTCTGCAGCTGTTAAAGCCAGCAGTCATTATATGGGCCCGCTTTCTTAGAGATTCATGATTGCTTTACTGTTTATTTTTATAACAAAGTGAGAACAGCAGTTAAAAGTGCAGAAAACTTCCATATTTAATATGTTGAATAATAAGGCAAAGAAAACTTAGCAATACAAAAGTTCAGAATAATATTCTGTATAAATTCATTTCAAAAATTAAACATATTAGAAAATACCTTTCTTGCTCAAACTAAAAGTAAGAGATATCTCCTGGTTTTGGAGGATTAACCATCAGCCCCATCTTTTGGCACAAATTTGTGATTAAAAAAAGCCAGAAGTGAAAATAATACAATTTGGACTTATTGTAATTAGTCAACTTATAAAGATCTGGGCTGGGACGTTTGGGTTGAGAGATATTGATGCCACTTTATATATCTCGTCCACCTTATCTATTAAGGATAATTTTGCAAATTTTTTCAGTTCTTCGAATTACTGTAAAAATTAAGTGCATAAGTATCATACATGAGTTGCTTTAGCATCTATATACATTGAATTTAAAAAACATATAAGCAATTGAAGAGACCCAAATAGAGCCATTATATATTTGATCCATATTCATAAACCTAGCCATTCCATCAGGCAAAAAGAGAGAAAAAATTTCAGTTTTTGAATGGTAACCAATGATTTTGGGGTTGAGCGACAATTTGGAATAAGCAACTCCTACCTTCCTTCGTCTTACATTCTGTTGGAGTTGGGGGAAGCCAACAGAGGAGGAAGGATGGGTATTCATTTGTTGCACTAATGTCAACTCTAGCATATGAACGTGCTTCACATAAAGTTTTATCTACCCCTAGTGCACATCTCTCAGTAATTAATAATGTAAACAACCAAGTAATGAATCAAGCTAATAAAACAATATCAATTGATAGAACTAAATATGAGGAGTTTAGCACTTTGGTTTTAGCCTAATTAAATTCAAGGACCAATATATGACCTTCCTTCTACATGTAGCTCATGTGATAAGTGCTAATTACTTCATATTTGCTCTTTTGCCCGATAAAACATAATTTAACTTTGACCTGTGGAATGCATCAGAAAAATCCCAATGTACATCATAACTCTTAATCATATAGTCATAACATGATATAAACTTTTAATAAAACTAATATCTCATGTGAGCAACAAAAAAAACAAACATGTCTCGCTACTACATTCAGCAGCCTTACAGGAGTAGACATAATAATAGACAAATATAAATTAACTACCTTCCATTAGTATAAATTTCAAGGGCATCAACATCAGTTCTTTCCAAAAGCTCCAGGTGGTTTAGGATCCCTCATAACTCCTACAAAGGTAAGAAGTAGTCACAGCCATGAATAATAAAATGGATTAAGGATTGTATCATAAGATCCAGGAGATTATACACAATATTTTACCTGAAAGTATGGCAAAGTATTTTACAAATCAAATTAAATTCTATTATTTTAATAATATATGTGTTCGACTGCACACTGTAAATTGAGGACAACTGAAATGACATTTTTTTGATTGTTGAGTAGCTATTGATGGCTCTGAAGGAAAGAAAAC
>JAMFTS010000826.1:7500-28533 GCA_028095005.1 Rhynchospora pubera
GTACTCTGGCAACTTTACGTAAGGCAGAGTTTGGTTTTTTGGGGTTGATAGTGGAAAAGTTGACAGATAAGTTACCCTTACTGTCACTCTACAGAACCGTACATGAGATTTTGACCTCATACAGCTCCTCGTTCAATTCTTTCGAAGTAATTGGATCCTTTTCTTCGTTCGAGAATTTCTTCCCTTCTTCCACTCCGTTTCGAAGAGTAACTAAGACCAATTCAGTCACGTTTTCATATTCCAATTGAAGACTTTTCATTTATGATCAAAGGAAAAGATTTCTCTTTTACGAAACATATGCGGATCAAATCACGATCTTCTATCTAAATAAGAACAAGAACTCTTTCTCGATAGAAATCCCTTTGCCTCTCATCCTTAGAGAATTAGAAAGAAGGATCCTTTTTGAGTTTCAATTTTGTCATTTTGAGAGCTCTTCGATCTTCTACTTATTTGTTTGTTCTATTTCCTTTTTTCGATTTCCTTTTTTTCCTGGATTCTTTCATTTCATTTCGATTTTTCTTATTCTATCCCATAGGTATACCCTTTGAATCAATAGAGAACCTTTTCTTCTGTATGAATCTATATTATTCCATTCCAATTTCTTCCGGATACCTCCCAAGGAAAATCCCCAATTGAATCCAAAATTGACGGGTTAGTGTAAGCTTATCCATGCGGTTATGCACTCTTGAAATAGGAATCAACTTTCGGAAAGATTCTGGCTTTCGTGCTTTGGTGAGTTGTCCGAGATCCTTTCGATGACCTATGTTGTGTTGAAGGGATATCTATACGATCCGATCGATTGCGTAAAGCCCGCGGTAGCAATGGAACCGGGGAAAGTATACAGAAAAAAGAGTTCTTTTCTATTATATTAGTATTCGTTTTAGTAGAAGTTAGTGATCCCCCTAGTGATCCTGGCTCTGTGAGTCCTTTCTTCCGTAATGAATTTTGAGCACCAGCCTTACATTTTTCCTCTGTGGGCCGAGGAGATAGGGGCTCAGCTCAGCAGGAAGAGGGTTGTACCATGAGAGAAGCACGGGGGTCAACCTGCTTCAAATATACAAGATGGATTCTGGCAATCCAATGGAGTTGGACCCTCATGTCGATCCGAATGAATCCGTTTTTCTACTCTGTTTTTCTACTCTGGTTGTTCGCCTAAACAAGAAAGGAATTCTTGTTTAGGCAGTTTATATCATCCGTACATAGTGCTTTGATCTAAGATTGAAATTTATGCTTGTATGAACTAAGGTCCAAAATATCGAATAAACAAGTGTTTCCACGACTCTACCAACCACCCGGCCAATCCTCTTCCACGCTAGGCCTTTTCCCTTTTTCATGGCTACATATCTTTACGGATAAGGAATGGGAAATCTTTCTCCTGTTCCACAAATCAAATGGTTCATTTCCTCCGGGAGAAGCCATCTCTTTCTCAACAATATTTTGGTCATTTGATCCAATAGCCTTTCGTTAGATAGGAACAGATTCGCTAAATACTGATAACTCTCGAACAGAATATGAGAGGAGAAAGATCCTTTAGATAAGGAACTATTGATTCTAAGTCTTCTTTGCCATCTCTGACGACGCCCCAACAATTCGTAGTACTTTTCTCCCTTATGGAACCAACTGTCTTCTTCTATATATGAAGAAGGATGCTTATTTAGGTCAGGACTCTTCTCATCTAAATGATCATCTGAAAAAAATTCTCGAGGTGAAAGCCAAAAGTACAGGTATATGACTACGAGAAAGAATGGCTCCGAAGGTTCCCAAATAAATCGGTTTATTATAAAAAAGCTTTGTTCTTTTGAAAATCTGTCTTGTTTCTGGTGCTGAATTGTTTCATTCTCCGAGAACTCCGAATCATTCTCTTGAAGCTCCTCCTCTTGAAGCTGATCTTCCTCAAGATAAAAAGGCCAGTTGCCCTGAAATGACTCGGCCCAATAAGGAAGTCCCGATTTTATAAGCTTTTTGATATTCTCAATTTCGAGATTATCAAATATATAGCGAAATATTCTAGGAGACCGGACTATGTCTATTTCTATTTGATTTTCATTGAAGAAATCGTTCTCTATCTTCTGCGGGTTCACGGCTTCATGCTCTTCTTCAAACTCCGATTCGTTTATTTCTATTTCATTTCTCAATCTACTACGATAACGGGTAGAAAAAGAATTCTGTTGCATCATATCTAACGGATTCTTTGGTTCGGACCGAAGAAGTAATGTCTCACTGCTATTTTTTTCTATCCATGAGCATCCCACCAGAAAGCCTTCTAATTCTAATAGGTTCTGAACTAGCTGAGAATCATTCTCAAGAAATTCAGAAGAAGTGATCCAATTTTTGACATCGGGTCCGGGTGAAGACCAAAGATCTTGAGTGACCAATCCGGCAGAACAACTCAAAAGATAAAGAAGTATCGTTATTTTCTTCAAATTTGTTTCAAGTTCGACGTACCATTTGTACAAATAAGAACTCCATATTTTATTCCTCGCGATAGGGTCCTGCATATAGATATATATAGGATCTATGGGAAAATTGCTTAGAAATATATTTTGTGCAAAAACTCTTCCTATCTGATACAAAAAGATCCTATGATCCTGAAACCATCTTATGTGAGTTTGAAAATCCCAAGTCTGTCTAAAAGAAGCGAATCGAATTGAATTCGTTTCTTCTATTATGTATTTCCTCTGTGTAATACTAATTGATAGGACCTCATTGTTAAGTGCTACAAGATGTTGTGCATTCGAACTCATGGTTATAGACCCAAATTTCTTACTATCGAATATTTGATTTTCCAAGCCAAATCCCCTAGTATATGAAAGAATCCGGAAGTACCTTCGTTGTTCTGGAATAGTAAGCCTTCGTATCTTAATGAATGTATTAAATTTATTCAGGCCTATTAGAGCGGGATCCACTTCTCGGGGAATATGAGTCGAAGCAATAACTAGAATATTTCTAGTAAAACATCTTTGACGATCCTTGGAATTGGAAAGAGAGCTCTCTTCTAGATGGAGGGATAAATACCTCAACTCATCCCGATCCAGATCATGAATGTTTGGAATCCATACTATACAAGGAGATATTGTTTTTGCCAAATCGAATTGCACGGTCATATCCCAATAAAATGGGTTATTGCTAGTTAGCCTATCCTGTGTCATATTGAAAAGAATCTTATCAAAATTAATATTCTTAGCAATATCGCCACTATCATCAACATCAAAATCATCAACATCAAAAGGAATAGAAGTAATACCCTCATCCTCACAGTCGTCGAATTCACCTCCAACCCAATATGATTCACCATCCAAAAAAGACCAAAAAGACGCCTCGTAAAAATCGCAATCGTAATCGTATAAATACCGGTACTCGAGCGGATATATCTTAATGAAAGGAAGATAAGAATTTTTCGCTAGGGATTTGACCAAATAGGATCGCCCAATTCCTATAGAACCTATCACTAAAACACTCCTAGAAGGGTACGGGGCTAAGCGAAGCGAAAAGGGGGTTGGACGAGATGACAAATGAAAAGTCCCCCACGAGGTTATTGTCTCATAATAAGCAAGAAATATCCGTCTTTCCGCTAAACAGGATTTATTGAACTCATAATTCAATAGATCCTTTTGCTGCATTTCAAATAAGTACCGTAAATAATTGGATCCAGGTTGTTCCACTATTTCATCTAAAAGATTACTCTGAGTCAAACTCCATAGAATTTCATTAATCCTTTTTTCTGTACTTAAGGTGCAGAGCTGAACCACAAATTCTTTTTCTTGATCATCAACCCAATCGGTGTCCGCCACCCAGGATTCTATTTCATCATCCCAGTTCCCCACCTTTTTTCTTTTCCTTATCAATGAATACATCTCTATACTTGTAGGACTTAGATGTCTCGTATTTATAAAAAAAATGATTTGATTGATGAAATTATTTGGGATGAGACTTATGAAAGAACTTATGCGATAGGTGAGATAAGAGATGAGCAAATCGATCCGATTTCGATTCTCAGATTCTTCCTGAAAAAGTAGTAGGTATCCTAGTTCTATCAGAAAATTGAAGAATTCTCCTATGTATTCTTCCAGAATAACATAGTATTTTTGCAGAATAGCAATAACTGGACGGGGATTCTCTATAAATCCAATGGGATCCTGGAAAATAACTGGAAAGGGATCCTCTAAATTCTCTGACCTGAAAGAAGATATAGGATACCTATCCCTAAGTTTTTCCAACTCCATGAAGCATGATGGATTTGCCCAAGATTTGATCTTTTCAAAATCTAGAAATAACTGACGACAGGTTTTGCAAATGAAGGTAAGACCTCTACAAGCGAGATATCCAGCAAAAAGAAGAAGGAAAAGAATTGAAAAGAGGAACTCAGCCGATATCAATGACTTATTCCTATATGAGAAGAATAATGAAAATGTACAAGAAAGAAAAGGAGAAGACCCATTAAAAGAATCAGTCTTTGTTCGAGACAGATTAGTCTTTTTTCGGAGTAGCTGTACTAAATGAAGATTTGAAATCTTCTTACTTATCAGAGTCCATTTCATCAAAATCTTCTCACTTATCAGAGTCCATTTCATCAAAATCTTCTCAAGATATACCCATGGTATATCCAGAATATCTTGAATTTTGGATATCACGGTTGGGAATATAAAATAGGAAAAAATCTCGGAAAGGATGAATCTGAAATATTTGAACCCGCTCGTAGTAAAGATCGTGAGCAGCCATTCTTTGTAAATAGTCCATTCTAAGTAAATAATATTTTCTTCAATATTCCCTTCGAAAAGTTTTACAGAAAAAAGTTTTTTTTTATTGATTATTTTGATATTTCTTTTTTTAACGTATTTCTTTTTACTTCGAAAACCAAAAAGACTCCTTTTTTCCTTCTTTCCGGATGGTAAAGATTTCTCAGAACATGGATTTGATCCACAGTCCATGTTTGAATTGACACTGAGATACTGATGCAAGTTCTTCATTTTTGAATCAGATCGATTCATATCTGAAAAAGATTGCCAAAAAGTTTTTTCCAATCTAAAAAGGTCCGCGATCGAGGAACTAGCTCTAGAAACGACTGGATCAGATTGAATTGGTCTTAAAAGGTCCGCGATCGAGGAACTAGCTCTAAAAACGACTGGATCGGATTGAATTGCATAAAGAGTTCTTGGAAAAATGAAAGATGTATAGAATCTATTATAGAATTTTTGATACAATTTATACATGAAAGATTTGTACAAGTTCTCTCTTTTGTCGCTACTTTTTGGAAAATCCTGATCCTGAGGTATGTTTATGTCAGATACCCTTGCAGAAAGACTCAAAACAAAATGTTTTTTTTGACCGACGTACAAAGAAACTATTTTGTTGCGAATAAATGAGATATTGAGGAATTTTCGATATGTAAGATCCTCATTATTGATACGAATTTTTTCCACAAAAAAGGGAAATCTTTTCTTACAAGAGACCCAGAACCAAAAGTGATGTAGATCATTCCAAAATCGAAGTCCATTTGCTTTATAAAAAGAAGATATCATAGAACTTCTATGAAATGCTTTCACGGGATTCAGCCAATTGTCTCGATCATGGGGTATGATGGAGAAATAGGAATCCGTGTTATCAAAGGATTTCATGCGATTCTTTCTACTATGGGATGAGTCAATCATCCACTTTGATATTTCGTTGAAATAAAATGGGAATATTCTTTCTTCATTGATCCATAATTTCGATCCTTGGGAAGTATTATGATCGTCCAATCTTTGAGAAGTATTATGATCGTTCAATAAGAAGGGTTTCAATTTCTTCAAAAGAACGATTTGAAGACGTAGTGGTTCGAACGACTTCTCCTGGATCGGATCTTTCAATTCATAAATGTACATCTCAGAACTATGAATGGCGATATTCCCGATATGTACAGAGAATCGGGGATATAACCAGTACAAAAACTTAGGAAAAAAGATAAGTAACTTAAGTAACTTATGAAAAAAGAGACGTGCCATGGGCAAAAGGACAAGAAATAACTTAGTGAAAGTGAATTCGTATATGTCGAAAATTTCGGACCAATCAATCAAATCCCAATAACTCGAAAAATCAGTGATATGGCATCGTAATTGATCTCGTAAATCTCGTAATTGATCGAAGACTACTTGAAGCTTCTCCTGTTTCGAAGAGAAATATCCCAGGAAATCTTCCTGGAGATTCTGGAACTCATTCGACCATTTGCTATATGCATCAGGATACCCATTCCTGGATCTCTGGGTTCGACAAATAAAAGGGTCGAACCATTTCTTCTCACTCTTTGCCCAATTGGATAAATGTTGATTGATCGTAGATTTCGTCCTAGTTCGATGATTCATACTATCTTTTCCAATGGAATCCTTATTCGGCTCCGTTATTGATAGAATGAATCGATTTACCATTTCTGCAAATCGATCTTCTGCATTCGATTTCTCCTTCGGAATCATAGAATACCCGGGGGAAATAGGATGAATTGAGACGGTTTTTTGTAAATACCTAATTATTTTGAATAGATCCACCAGTTCTTTATGTTCCGATCGCCGCCTGAAGGGGACAAAAGAAACACCCAATTTTCTCTTCCAAAGAGCCTTCTCTACAGGGGACCTCTCCGTAGGACTCGAACCCAGATAAAGTTCTGACCATCTGTCAGAGAAAAAAGAATGAATGGATCTTGTAGGATTCCCAAGAAATTCTTCGATTTCTTCCGGAAGCAGATTATTATTCATCCGCTTTTCACCTTCTGCGGATAGCCGGAACTTTGAGGAAGATCCAAAAAGAAATTTCGGGAATCGACCTGATTCTATCTCTGTTCGTTCCACATCCTCATTTCTAATGGAATCGAAATGATGTATGGATTGATTAGAAGATCCTTTTGGAGGATACAAAAGCGAAATTACAAATCTATTAATATTAGAAGATTCTTCTCTAGATCCAACCGAATTCATAGGTATAGGAAGAAACCCCCTCAAATAGATATTTTTTCGTTCAACTATATTTCGATTTTGAAGACGACATAAACAGACCCCTAGTACAAGTAGCATCACACCCCTTACCACATTTTTGACGACACCATGGACACGTTTTACTACATTTTTGATCCTGGAATCTCGAGTTATTAAACCTGTTTTGGTTAAATATCGATTGCTTCCTGAACCCTGGGAATTTTTGGAAAATAGGATACCCAAAATTCGGGAGTCAAAGAGTCTCATAAAGCGTTCTTGGTCGAAAAAAATGTCTATGAAAGAGTGAGATTTCTTGATCTCTTAATATCTCTCTCCAGTCCAAGATCCAGCTGGATATCCAATCATGTGCTGTATTTTTCTTTTTTTTTTTCATAGAGTTCCTACTTTTCTTTAAGATTATTATGAAGAGTATTAATGTTATCCTTATTTTACTACAAAAAATGCTGATGATGATTTTCATTTTGACTTCTATTTTTTAGGTATTGGTTGTTGATTAGAAAATTAGGTAATATTTCTTCACTGATTGTTTAATATTTGAATCATTGATTCTTTCAGTCACATAAGTCTTAATTTCACATCTCCGAATGTGAAAAGACGTAAAAATATCTTCATATATCAGACGTTCGCTAATTAGTACTGCATCTTCAAAATTGTAACCCTCCCATGGCATATAAGCTACCAATATGTTTTTCCCTAAAGCGAGTTCCCCACCAACTGTAGCGGCACCGTCTGCTAAAATTTGACCTTTTCTCAAACATTTACCTCCCTGAACCCGGGATTTTTGGTGGATCAAAGTTTTTTTTCTTAATTCCAATACCAAACTTGATCAGATCACTCCAATCATCGTCTGAATTATCTTCAGACGATGAATCCAACCAACCTGGATCATTCCATCGTATCGTAGCATTCATAATTTCGAATATATGAATGCATATCGCGAAATCGACATGCGTTTGAATAAAGTAATCAAATATGTCCGATGTTTCGCGATTTTTTTCAAAATTTTCTTTGATTTTTTTGAATTGTTTGCAATAAGACTTCATGTAGACTCTCAAATCGCTTTTACAAGACA
Organism: Rhynchospora pubera; assembly: GCA_028095005.1. Taxonomy (NCBI): domain Eukaryota; kingdom Viridiplantae; phylum Streptophyta; class Magnoliopsida; order Poales; family Cyperaceae; genus Rhynchospora; species Rhynchospora pubera. The sequence continues at coordinate 15,535 of JAMFTS010000826.1, forward strand.
AAAACACTTGCTCCTTGGAGCACAAATGAAGGCCGGCTCGTAACCCGGCCATATTAGAGTGGATTCGTTTCAACTGTACCTGAATCATATTCAATTCATCAATACAATAAGACTTCGCAAGGTTATAAAATTGTATTGTGTGAATAGAATTATTGTGCCCAGGTTCTAAAAACCTGTTCTGAATTTGGCGGGGCCCGTTAGCCAGATTACTGGCCTCTATCAATGGAACGAATTCCGCTTCGTAAAGCTTTTCAAGATAAGATATAAACTCGTCGATCGAAATGCGCTCTTCGGAACAAAGAAAAGTTAAAAGCACTATTTTAAAAAGGAGATTTTTGCTCCTACAAAAATTGATTAAGAAGGGTGGAAAGATACTATCGAATGGATAGCATATTTCCATTTTCAAAGATCTATTGATGGTTTGGTTAATGGATTGATCCAATTTTGCATTTTCTATAATTTCAGAAAACAAATTGCACAATCCTAAGTCGGCGTTAATGTCCACAAAAAGATCGACTAAAGTGAAAATATCATAAAGCTCTACTTTAATATCATAAAGCTCTACTTTGTGTTCAAAGTATATGCAGCGATTTATAATCGCTGCACTAAGCTCTTTTCGAAAACGCTCAGTCATCTCATTCAGACTCATTTGTTCATTCTTGAATTGAACAAGAAATTCACAAAGTTGATCTAAAAGGATTCCGTTTAAACGAGCGTGTGCACGTGAAGTTCTTGCACAATTTTTATACAATTGTGCTTCTCTACCCTCTTCTATATGTCCATAGAAGACATATCTGCGCCGAAAACAATTTTCACTAAAAGAGATAGTTTTAGTGTTAACTGGAGTAACACTTTTTGCATCTTTTCGCTTAGATAACCAAAAATCGACCCTCTGTAACCATTCGTCGTTAGTAATGAGTTTCGTACTAAGCATAACCATAAACGAACATAAGTGAAAGATTATCACCCTGTTCAAAATGTAGTCTGAAACAAAGACTTCGACTACGTCTTGCAACTTCGAAATACTCAATTTGGAATTTTTCATGCTCCTCCTACACTATAAAAAAAAAAAAGAAAAATAAAAAAATGTGAAAATATTCACTTAATATTTGATCCATTCGATGGATCAGTTTAACTATAAAAATGCAATCTTCCGATGCGCCTTGGACTGAATAGATCTGCTTCTCTTTGTTCTTACGAACGGAGTTGTTCCCTTATTTTGATTTTCAATGGGATGAAATCAAAATGAGCCCTTTCTGATACAGAATCTACTGCAAAAAGGTGAGGTACACAGTATATAGTCTTTTGAGTTTAATGCGATAAAATAAAGTGACATAGTTTCTATTTCTCTTAAGGAGTATTTCCATGGGTTTGCCTTGGTATCGTGTTCATACTGTCGTATTGAATGATCCCGGTCGATTGCTTTCTGTTCATATAATGCACACAGCTCTAGTTGCTGGTTGGGCCGGTTCGATGGCTTTATACGAATTAGCGGTTTTTGATCCCTCTGACCCCGTTTTTGATCCAATGTGTATGATTATGATCATACATCTTTTAGATTATGATAATATCTCTTAGATTCAGCATCCATGGCTGAATGGTTAAAGCACCCAACTCATAATTGGCAAATTCGTAGGTTCAATTCCTACTGGATGCACCCTAATGGGAATGTTCAATAAGTTGGCTCTCTATGGATGGGATCTCATCATCCATCCATAACGAATTGAATATGGTATATTCATACCATAACATAGGAAGATTAAGAACTCGAATCCTGATCAATACTGGGACTCATAGGGAAGAAATTGGAGTTATGGATGGAATCAAATATGGAGTAGTTACAGGAAAAAGTCTTCGGTTATTGGGGAAGAATCAATATACATACTTCTAATGCCGAATCAGGATCAACTAAGACAGAAATCAAGTAAGTATTGGGTTGAACTCTTCTTTGGTGTTCAGGTAATGGCTATGAATAGCCATCGACTACCCCGAAAGGGTCGAAGAGACCTATTATGGGACATGCAATCCATTACAGGCATATGATCATTACGCTTCCATCAGGTTATTCTATTCCACCTCTTCTAGAGATTCTAAAGAAAAGAACTTCAAGAAAAATACTTAATAACACGGCGATACATTTATACAAAACTTCTAGTCCAAGTACACGCAATGGAGCTGTAGACAGTCAAATGAAATCCAATCCACGAAATAATCTGATCTATGGACGGCATCGTTGTAGTAAAGGTCGTAATGTCAGAGGAATCATTACCGCAAAGCATAGAGGGGGGGGTCATAAGCGTCTATACCGTAAAATCGATTTTCGACGGAATCAAAAAGACATATCTGGTAGAATCGTAACCATAGAATACGACCCTAATCGAAATACATACATTTGTCTTATACACTACGGGAATGGTGAGAAGAGATATATTTTACATCCCAGAGGGGCTATAATTGGAGATACCATTGTTTCTGGTGCAGAAGTTCCTATATCAATGGGAAATGCCCTACCTTTGAGTGCGGTTTGAACTATTGATTTACGTAATTGGAAGTAACCAATTAGGTTTACGACAAAACCTAGAAATCGATCACTGATTCAATTGGAGTACCTCTATGGAATAGACCTCAACAGAAAACTGTTGAGTAACGGCAGCAAGTGATTGAGTTCAGTAGTTTCTAATAGAGAATTATTGACTCTAGAGATATGGTAATATGGAGAAAATTGTTTGAAGCACGTACCGAACCGGAAGCGCCTCTTCTTTCAAAGAGAGGAGGACGGGTTATTCACATTTCATTTGATGGTCAGAGGCGAATTGAAAGCTAAGCAGTGGTAATGAAGATCCCCCGAAGAGATGTCTCCTACGTTACCCGTAATATGTGGAAGTATCGACGTAATTTGATAGAGTCATTCGGTCTGAATGCTACATGAAGAACATAAGCCAGATGACGGAACGGAAAGACCTAGGATGTAGAAGATGATAACATGAATGATTCGGCAGATTAGGATTCCTATATATCCACTCATGTGATACTTCATTATACGATGAAAAGATCTATTTTTTTCGATATCATCATATACATCTAGAAAGCCGTATGCTTTGGAAGAAGCTTGTACAGTTTGGGAAGGGGTTTTTTTTGATAAAAAAGAAGAATCTACTTCAACCGGTATGCCTTTAGGCACGACCATACATAACATAGAATTCAAACATGGAAAGGGCGGACAATTAGCTAGAGCAGCAGGTGCTAGAGCGAAACTGATTGCAAAAGAGGGTAAATCGGCCACATTAAGATTACCATCTGGGGAGGTTCGTTTGATATCCCAAAACTGCTTGGCAACAGTCGGACAAGTGGGTAATGTTGGGGTGACCCGAAAAAGTTTGGGTAGAGCTGGATCGAAGTGTTGGCTAGGTAAGCGTCCTGTAGTAAGAGGAGCAGCTATGAACCCTGTGGATCATCCCCACGGGGGCGGTGAAGGAAAAGCTCCAATTGGAAGAAAAAAACCCGCAACTCCTTGGGGTTATCCTGCGCTTGGAAGAAAAAGTAGGAAAAGGAGAAAATATAGTGATAGTTTGATTCTTCGTCGCCGTAAATAGGAACATTCCAAATCGAATTTCCAAAATTCGATGGGATGGGCGAACGACGGGAATTGAACCCGCGCATGGTGGATCCACAATCCACTGCCTTGATCCACTTGGCTACATCCGCCCCTTATCTAGCTAAAGGATTTTCTCTTTTTTGCATTCATCATTATTGTATTTATTCTGACCTCCATACTTAGATCGAGATATTGGACATAGAATGCCAATCTTTACCATGTCAAAAAAGGAGTAATCAGCTGTGATAGGTCAACAAGAAAGATTTGTAGCTAATCCAAAGAAAAGATTTGTAGCTAATCCAAAGAAAAGATTTGTAGCTAATCCAAAGGAAAGATTTGTAGCTAATCCAAAGGAAAGATTTGTAGCTAATCCAAAGAAAAGATTTGTAGCTAATCAAAAGAAAAGATTTGTAGCTAATCATTTATTCGAAAAAATGGAAAAAATCAAAATGGGGAAGGAGAAAGAAATAATAGTCACTTGGTCTCGGGCATCTAACATTCTACCCTCAATGGTTGGCCATACATTCGGTATTCATAATGGAAAGGAACATATACCTATTTATATAACAGAATCTATGATAGATCACAAATTGGGAGAATTCGCGCCTACACGGAATTTCGCGAGAGATGCAAGAAACGATAACGATAAAAAATCTGTAATGAAGAATAAAAAAAAATAGGGATCAAACAAATATTAAGGAGATCTTATGAAAAATTGGAAAAAGCTAGGGGAAAATCCTATGAAAAAGAACTCGAGTTTAACTTCAGGTAAAGAAGTAAAGGTTTTAGCTCAACATATCCATATTTCTGTTTCCAAAGCACGAAGAGTCATTGATCAAATTCGTGGACGTTCTTATCAAGAAACACTTATAATACTATATTTCATGCCTTATCAAGCATCTTATCCCATTTCTAAATTAATTTATTCTGCAGCAAAAAATGCAAATCATAATATGGGTTTAAAAGAAGCGGATTTATTCATTAGTAAAGCCGAAGTCAATAGAGGTGCTATTAAAAAAAAGGCAAGACCCCGTGCTCAAGGACATAGTTTTCCAATAAAAAGAACCACGTGTCATATAACAATCGTACTAAAGGAAAAACCGAAATCTTTCTTAGATCAATCTAAGATTTAGATTCCTATGAAATTCCAAAAATATGGATAAAAAAATAAAATAGGGAGGAATTATGGGACAAAAAACAAATCCACTTTGTTTCAGACTTGGTACAACCCAAAGTCATCATTCTATTTGGTTCGAAGAACCAAAAAAATATGCTACGGGTATACAAGAAGATCAAAAAATACGAGATTTTTTCAAGAATTATGTACAATATAGGCTCAACAAATATTACCAAATGGTTGTCAAAGAAGTAAACCAAAGGAATACAAAATATGAAAACATTCGAATACCTCCCTTAGGCTTCGAAGGAATTGTACGAATAAAAATTGAAAAACAAGCAAATAAAATACAAAAACCATTTATACGAATAAAAATATATAGCGGATTCGTGCCAAAATTCTTACTCAAAGAAAACACATTGGCCCATTTCCGGGAAAATATAAAAAAACAAGAATTTTATTCTGTATACCCCAGCCCCAGAAAAATCACTGTTCACCTCGAAAAAGCTGAAATACATTATAGACAACCTAATCTTCTTGCAGAATATATAGCCTTACAATTAAAAAATAGAGTCCCCTATAGAAAGACAATGGCACAAGCTATTGATTTAGCTAGAAAAACAGATACAAAAGGAATAAAAGTAAAACTCGCAGGTCGTATCGATGGAAAAGATATTGCACGTAAAGAAGGTAAAAGAGAAGGTAAACTTCCCCTACAAATAATTTGTAGCAAAATAGATTATGGTTCTCATACAATTCAAACAATCTATGGAGTGCTAGGCCTAAAAATTTGGATATTTAGAAAGTAGAGAAAGAAAAGTTGCAAACAAATATATATATATATTTTACTTTTTCTTTCTATTTGATAGCAATGATAGAAGAAAAAAAGACAAATTCTTTCATGGATTCTTTTGCATTAAAGAGAAACAAGCAGTTCGAATTAGTTAGGGTTAAATAATAATTTCATTGATTTTTTTTATTTAGTATAATTGCTATGCTTAGTGTGTGATTCGTTAGTTTTTTCTTTCAAATTGAAAAGTTTAACATTTTCAAGCGGGGGCTGAAAAAATCAACTAACCCTTACTCAAAACTTGTTTCTATTTCAAGGTAAAAAAACTAAAAACCAACTTATTGCTTCGTATTATCAAGATCCCCCCAAACAGTCACTATATGAATAAATCATATATTTGTAGCAACTGAAATCTCTTCTTTATTTTCTAATTCATAGAGAAAAAATCCGATTTTGCTAAGTCAAACTAAAGGGGGTGTGGATAAAAGGAAGGCTGATAGAAAGAAAGAACAAAATATCCATGTTATATAATCCCATTATGTATGGTCTATAAATTACTAAAAGAAAAAGCAGTGTCACAAAGCATCAAATTTTTTCATTTTATTCTTAATCAAATATCCAATTCAAAAATAAAGAAAAAAGAGAAATATGAATAAAATAACAAAGAATAAAGAGTCTGGAGTTAATAAAACTAAGGAAATTAACTTGAAAACAAATTTTGTTGAAAGCTCCATTGTAGAGTTTGGGCCTAATCATGAATAGAGAAGCTAGGGGAACGACAGAACCTGTGATTTTATAGAATTCTATTTAAAACAAATTCTAAGAATTCATTAGGTAGGATGGCGGAACAAACCAAAAAAAATTTCAATTTTTCTGAAAGTCATGAATGAAACTTACGAATGAAAGAAAAAAATGAAAGAGAAAAGAGTAAATATTCGCCCGCGAAATACCTATTGATTCACGGAATCAAAATATTTGAACACAATTCATTCAATAGAAATCAAAATCAGAAAAGAAAAGATTCATTATAAAACAAACATCATATTCTATGTGTATTCTATTAAATAGAAATAAATGAACACACACCTTGGCTTTCTTTTTTTGTATATTTTTTTGTATCAAACTATTCTGATTTTATTGAAAAAAAAATTGAATTCAATTCAATGATTGAATAATCAAAATTGAACCCTTTTATTCCTATTCGCGAGGAGCTGGATGAGAAGAAACTCTCATGTCCTGTTTTGCAATAGAGATGAGATTTCACCATCGACTATAACCCAAAAAGAACTAGATTTCGTAAACAACATAGAGGAAGAATGAAGGGAGTATCTCGTCGAGGTAATTCGATATCTTTTGGCAGATATGCTCTTCAAGCACTTGAACCTACCTGGATTACAGCTAGACAAATAGAAGCCGGGCGAAGGGCAATAACACGATATGTGCGTCGTGGGGCAAAAATATGGGTACGTATATTTCCCGACAAACCTGTTACAATTAGGACTACGGAAACACGCATGGGTTCAGGTAAAGGAGATCCAAAATATTGGGTATGCGTTGTTAAACCAGGTCGAATACTTTATGAAATGGGTGGAGTATCAGAACCTGTAGCTAGAAGAGCGATCTCAATAGCTGCTCACAAAATGCCTATACAAACTCAATTTCTTATTTCAGAATAGAAATATAGAAGAAAACCAAAAAATAAGGTATTCAAGATTAAAAAGCAAGTGTAGATTTCTATTTTATGGAAAGAAAATATTTCTTTCTTCTTTTTTTTTATCTTTTTGTACTGAAATTCAAAAATTGAAATTAAAAACATATGATTCAACCTCAGACCATGTTGAATGTAGCAGATAACAGCGGTGCTCGAAAATTGATGTGTATTCGAATCATAGGAGCGAGTAATCAACGATATGCTCAAATTGGTAATGTCATTGTTGCTGTAATCAAAGAAGCAGTTCCCAATATGTCTCTAGAAAAATCAGAAGTAATTAGAGCTGTAGTTGTACGTACACGTAAGGAATTGAAACGCGAAGATGGTATGATAATAAAATACGATGACAATGCAGCAGTTATCATTGATCAAAAAGGAAATCCAAAGGGATCTAGGATTTTTGGTGCAATCACTGAAGAATTGAGAAAATTTCGTTTTACTAAAATCCTTTCATTAGCTCCTGATGTATTATAAACACTAGTAAATAAGACTAGAAAATATATATATTTTCTAGTCTTATTGGGTATCATCTATTTGAAATAGATGAAATTCTTGGATTGTTTCTCAGGTATATATTCTTTCTCGAATGAAAAAAAAATAAAACATGTTGATTACATAACAATTAGCGAGAATCCATAAGCTTAGTTCGTCATGAGTAAAGACACTATTTCCAATCTTATAACTTTGATAAGAAATGCTGACATGGCTAAAAAAGAAACTGTTCGAATACCATCTACAAATATTACGGAAAGCGTGGTTAAAATACTTTTAACTGAAGGTTTTATTGAAAATGTTCGAAAACACCAAGAAAATCAAAAAAATTTCTTGATTTTAACTCTACGATATAGAAAGACTCAAAAAGGAATATATAGAACTAGAACTTTTTTAAAACGTATAAGCCGACCTAGTCTACGAATTTATTCAAAATATCAACGAATTCCTAAGATTTTAGGCGGAATAGGAATTGTAATTCTGTCTACTTCTCGGGGTATAATGACAGATCGAGAAGCTCGACTTCAAAGAATTGGAGGAGAGATTTTGTGTTATGTATGGTAATCCTCATAAAAATAGAAAAAAATATAAAAGAGAAAGCTGTCAGAAATACAAAAGAGAATATTCGAATTAGAAATCATTAATTCTATCAGTTTCAAGTGATTTTGTACATCCAAAAATTTATTAATATGAATCGAATCCATGTTGTTTATGAAAAAAAACAAGAGTGGCACTCCTAGAAAAGATAACAACAGGAAAAGACGACTTGTGTATGAAGGAACCATTGTGGACCCGATCAAAGATATCCTTTTCCACGTGCGTTTGGATCATAATAATCAAATCGTTCTGGGTTATCTCTCTGGCAATATACGTCGTAATCATATACTTGTAGTACATGGGGATAGAGTCAAGATCGAAATCAGTGAGTTTGATTCAAAAAGAGGAAGGATTGTGTATCGATTTCCCCGTCCCCGAGTATTCTCTGATGGGATAGAACAAACCAAAGATGATCATAAAGCAATGGAGGATCCCACTTCTCCTAAATCATTGTTGGACCCAGAAAACACAAATCCAATGAGCGGCGATTCCGCAGAGGAAAGAGATAGCAAAGACACAAAGCCTAACCAAGATTAGGCAGATTCGGGTGATTTTTCTCTTTCTGGGACCCCTTTGGAAATTATTGATTCCAATAAAATAAAGAGATGAGTCTTATTTCTTCCCAGTGAATTCAACAAAAAAAAAAAGATAACAAATAAAAACTATGAAAATTGGAGCATCAGTTCGCAAAATTTGTCAAAGATGCCGCCTAGTTCGTAGGCGCAGACAACTTACAGTGATTTGTCCCAATTTGAAACATAAAAAAAGGCAAGGTTAATCTTTCTCATTCAAAAAAACCTTTCTTTAGAAATTCTTAATCACTTTGTTCAACGATTTTCTCGATACAGAAAAAAAGGAAAAAGTGGATTTCTGGACAATTCAATTCTTTTTTGATCTTCAAAATCCTAACCAAGAACAGTGAAGAATTCAAAAAAACGGAAAGAGAGGGATTCGAACCCTCGGTAAACAAAAGCCTACATAGCAGTTCCAATGCTACGCCTTCAACCACTCGGCCATCTCTCCTACGATATATATTTATATTCACATTCTATATTTACATCAAGAAAATACTCCAAGGACCTATTGAAAAGGAAATAATCGTAACAGGGATTTTTTTTTTACAGAATTTGGTACTTTATTTTTCCTTTTTTATTAGGATCATTTTCCCTTGGGAAAATGAAAAACATTTTCAAATAGAACGAATTACTAAATTATGTCTAGATCTCGTATAAATGGGAATTTTATAGATAGGACTTTTTCAATTGTAGCCAATATCTTGTTGGGAATAATTCCAACAACTTCAGGAGAAAAAAAGGCATTTACCTATTACAGAGATGGTGCGATTTGATTCTTTTTTCTTGGTTTTTTTTAGCTTTAGTTAAGTCTTAGCAAGAAAAATGTGTTGCGGAATAGAAAAAACCCAATCATGAAAAGAAATCTACGCTTGGTGAAGGTGAAGTTTGGGTGGGGATAGAACCATCAATCCATCCCTTCAATCGTGTATCCTCGATTGATGCAATCTCAAATGCCTCAATTGTCAATTTGAGGCATTAAGCGAAAGATTAGACCTATAGATTTATTCGTATTGCGGTCAATCCTACTCTAGTAATAAGGCCTATTAAGTATAGGGAAAAAGCACTACACGTAGGAATCAACAGAACAAAAACTTTGTTCGAAATACCCCTTTTCCTTATAGGAATCGGGACTAATAAGAATGGTTAGGACAACAAACATCCATTTCGTTCGTACTTTGGATACCCATAAAACCATCAAAGATCGTTGAAGTGACTAATTCTCAGAAACAGCAAGCGTTAAAAACAAAGAAATTATTGGACTTCCCTTTTTCATCTAAATAATATATATATTATTTATATGTTGAATTGGTATTCAGAAAAAACCTCTGATTAAAAGGTTGACTAGAGATTTCTTGTAAAAATGCTAGCTTCTTTCAGTTCATAAAAATATGAGAATAGTCGATTTTCATTCAAAAGATTTTTTTTCTCAGTATTATGCGCAGAAGGTAGGAGCCGTATGAAATGAGAATATCCTGTACGGTTTTGGAACGGAGACCTTTTCAATAGACTGAACGACCGTAACGAATGTTGGCTCAATCCGAAGGAAATTATGCAGAAGCTTTACAGAATTATTATGAAGCTACGCGACCAGAAATAGATCCTTATGATCGAAGTTTCATACTCTATAATATAGGCCTTATACACACAAATAATGGGGAACATACAAAAGCTTTGGAATATTATTTTCGAGCACTAGAACGAAATCCTTTTTTAGTTCAATCGTGCAATAATATTGCCGTGATCTGTCATTACGTGCGGCTATCTCTACTATAGAAAAAAAAGTAGCTATTAGAAAAAATGGGGTTTCTACATGGAAATCGTCAAAAGTCACGATTTTTGTGAGCTGTAGCAAATAAAAAGAATTCGCGAGAACCAAAATAGGAAGAAAAAAAAGATATAGCCTTTATCTATGGATAAAAAATAAAAAGGATAGAGCAAGCACCGTAAAGATCAATTATCGAGCTATTGTGTCGATACAATTAAGAACTGCTTACTTATGCCATGATAGGGGGATATTAAGTTAGGAATCCACTTATGTAATCGAGTTGATCCACTAAGATGCTAAGCAGCGGTGTAGTATTAGATCCTAAGGATAGTAAGTTCTTTTTCTTCTTTAGAGAATTCTTTTTCAAAAATTCTATAAAATTTTCTTATAAGAAAATGAGATAGTTACTTTTCAGAAAATCCTAAAAAAAATATATAGAAACTATACATAGTTTATTATTCGGAAAGTGGGAAGAAAAGATCAAACTTATTTATTATTAAATAAATTAGCGTTTTAAACTAATCGTAATGCATTTTTTTTTTATAAAAAAGTTTATCTAAAATCAAGGCAAAATGAATTATTAATTTAACTAAATTATCATATTAGTTATGTCTTATTATATATGTCATATAAGACATATGAATAGAATATAAAAAAGAATATATTACGGAGCCGTATGAGATAGTAAACTCTCAAGTACGGTTTTTTAGGAAAGAATTTTTCTATTCCGACCGGGGAGAACAAGCCATTCTAGAGGGCGATTCTGAAATTGCAGAAGACTGGTTCAATAAAGCTGCCGAATACTGGAAGCAAGCTATAGCGCTCACTCCAGACAATTATATTGAAGCACGTAATTGGTTGAAGATCACAAAGCGTTTCAAACTTGAATAAGATTCACTTGAATAACATTACTCTGTCTTTTACTTTTGAATTTCCATTCAATTCATTCAATTGAGTTTTTAAAAATTTTAGTTAATTAAGCTATAGGGTTTCTTATTTCTTTTTTCCTATTAAAGGAAAGAAGATATAATTAATCATTTTATGACCTTCTATTTACCATTCGGAAGAAGAATTCTTGTGTTTTTTTATTATACTTTTTCTATATCCCTTGTATTTGGCTTAATATTTTTCTATATTATATAATATAGAAAAACGATATAAAAAAAATAGAATTCGAGTGAAAAATTAGAAAGGGCTCATTTTGATTTCATCCCATTGAAAATCAAAATAAGGGAACAACTCCGTTCGTAAGAACAAAGAGAAGCAGATCTATTCTATACCAGATAAGCCCATACGGCACCTTGCAATATAGGGGGAGATTGCATTAGAATTGATCAAAGAATAAGTGAATATATTCACTCACGAATTTGTATTAAAGTACACCAATAAAATTTTTTATTATGATGAATCCAAATGGCAATTACAGATGGAAATCTATTGTAACATCACTATGTTACGATAAATTTCGAGACGTAGTCCAATTCTTTCTTGCGGACTACGTTATAAATAACGTTACGATATATAGCATATGTCGCTGTATTGTGCTGCTTAAAAAAGAGCACATTACTAAGGAAGAATGTGTTAAAATGATACATTTTTTCGTATCTGGACGACAAAATGCTTGTCGAGTCGACCCTCAACCAAATCCGTTTATTTGCCGTTTATTGGTTTCTATACGGCGCAGACGTCTCTTTTTTCGACACGTCGAAGAAGACAGAGAGACGGTTTTCTATACTCATTGTAACGAAAGTTCTTTTGAAGACACCCGTTTAAACGGGGTCCTTTTAGATAAACTTTCGGAACTTGTTGTTCAATTCAACAATGAAAAACTTGACATCGATGAAGTAACGGCACGTTTTGAGGAAGAAATTAACAAAAGAATGAAAAATAACTTTGAAAACAAACTGCTATCCTGTAACAAGATAGCGGATACTCTTAGTTTGATCGATTTTTTTGTTAAGAGCAACCCGAATTTCGCATTGTGCAACTTTCTATCCGAAATTATAGAAAATGCACTATTCGATCAAAAGGTCAATGCATCTTTGCAAAATGGAAACACATTAGAATCCTTTTCATTCTATGATGTTTTTCCGCCCTTCTTAATAAGGTTTTGCAGAGGCAAAAATCTCCTTTTTAAAATAGTGCTTTTAACTTCTCTTTGCTCCGAAGATCGCATTTCGATCGACGAGTTTATATCTAAACTTGAAAAGCTTTTTCAAGATTATGAATCTAAAATGGAATTCCTGGAGTTAGTAGAAAACGCTAGCTACGATAAAAGCCAAAATTTTAGGCTTTTATCTTCACCTAACAAAACTGTTCTTATTCAAACACTGGATTTTTATACTCTCTCTAAGTCA